>SKCR01041725.1:0-42041 GCA_019454045.1 Zanthoxylum bungeanum | reverse complement strand
GTCCACACCCCTGTAGACCCGCATGTGAACCTTAGTCGTAGAACTAATAAGAATTATTTACTTGTGCTTTTGTTTGGGAACATGGTCATTTGGATCCATTCGGACCTTTTGTCATGAGGTATGGGCTTGTTGGGCCATTTAATCTGGGACAAGAACATATCTTATGATGATTGGGCTAAAAGCTTCTAAAACGCCAATGGGCCATTATATGTTTGTGTTTAGGAACATTATCATTTGGATACTGTTGGAATTCTTGCCATGAGATGTAAACTTGTTGGGCCATTTAAACTAGGACGAGTTCACTCCTATGACAGTTAGCCCAAAAGCTTCTAAAATGTTGATGGGTCGATTTGTGTGAAAATTTTAATGAGTTGATATATTCCTTGTATCGCATGCATCTCATTCACCTCATGCATACATGCACCATGTTAACCCCATTTTGTCTTGAAAGCCATCATAGATACCGTTGGTTAGGGAATAGGGCAGACTTGTCAAAAGACCGAGCAACCACCAAAAGTACCGGCAGAAGACCTGACCCAACGGGATAGGAAACTCATTCATGCATGCATGCATACACGTAACGTATTTTGCATTCCTTTTTGTGTTGTTTTGTTTTGTATTCACAGGTTTCAACGGAGGAAAAAGAGAAAGCAGCAAATGCAAGCCACCCAGAAGTAGTAACAGTACAGTGTCATCAGTTTTAGGAATGAATCATGGGGTTGAGGCCTACATCAGTCTCAAGAATGAATCATAATCGGTATCAGTTTCAGGAAAGAATCCCAGGGTTGAGGCCCGCACCAGTATTAGTTTCAGGAATGGATCCCAGGGGGCGAAGCCCATATTATCAGCGGTTGAAAAGAAGAATTCCATGGAGTGAGTGAGTGAAAAAAAAAAGAAGTCCTTGATGGTTAGGCATATGTCCGGTGACGATATTGTTTGCTGTAGGGAGAAACCTTAGAAACGATAAGTGCGAGATGTGCTCTCATCCGGTATTCTGAATAGTTGATCTCAGCTAGACTCGCGAGCACTTGATCACAAGATCTTAGTGGTGGAAGCATGTCTAGTCGGCAAGATGACTAGTCGAAGGGATGATGGATCAGTGAATGACCGTTTGCCTGGATGTCCACCCTGGTTTACTTATGCTACGATATATGATATGGTTGAGAACAAAGAAAGTCTCTGAAAAGAAAAAGAAAATAGACCGCCTATAACCGATAAGCGTGAAGCTACCATGGGCGAGTATTAGGACTACCATGAGGAGAAATGCTACCTTAAAGGGTAGGTGTGTCAAGAAAAGAAAAGAGAAAAGAAAAAAAATGAAAGAAAAAAAAACAAAAAAAGAAGAAGACCATATCATGTTGAGTATGACGAATTAATCACAGAGTGTGATTGAGACATCCAGTTTGGTTAGACCCACCGATCTGATTCTCCGAAATGAAATCATCGAGTTAGTTCACTTAAGGAATAAATTGCGAAAGAGCCTTGGCACACACACACACTAGGAGTCTAGTTCAGATCACCTATTCAGGGGATCGGAGTTGAGTGTATCAAGTACTTTCAAGGTTCTCAGGTTTCGATGCGAAAGTATTCGTTGAGGATGAAAATATGTCTAGCTATCAGGATTATCTCATGAGAGGCAATTTAATATGTTGAAATGACACATTAGCATCAGCATCAGTCTTGCCGGGTATGGCACTCTGGGGCGAAGCCCACATTATCATTATTAGTCTGGTCGAGTATGTCACCCTGGGGGTTGAGGCCCACGTCTTTATCAGTATCAGTCTTGCCGAGTATGGCACTCTGAGGGCGAAGCCCACATCATTATCAGAATCAGTCTTGTCGGGTATGGCACTCTGGGTGCGAGGCCCACATCTTTATCAGAATCAGTCTTACCGGGTATGGCACTGAGAGGGCGAGGCCCACATCATCAGCGGTATCAGTTTGGGGCGAGGCCCACATCAGTATCAGTATGGGGTGAGGCCCATATCAGTATCAGTATGAGGCTAGGCCCATATCAGAATCAGTTTTGGGGGCGAGGCCCATATCAGTAACAGTTCGGGGGCGAGGCCCATATCGTTATCAGTATCAGTCTTGCCGGGTATGGCACTCTGGGGGTGGGGCCCACATCATTATCAGAATCAGTCCTGCTTGGTATGACACTCTGGGGTCAGGCCCGCATCACATCAGTATCAGTCTGGGGGCGAAACCACATCAGTATCAGTATGCGGGCGAGGCCCACATCAGTATCAATCTGCGGGCGAGGCCCACGTCTGTATCAGTCTGCGAGCAAGGCCCATATCAGTACCGATTTTTAGCGAGGCCCACATCTACATCAATATCAGTTTGGGGATGATTCCCAGGATCGAGGCCCACATCAGCATCAGTTTCAGGGATGAGTCCCAGGGCCGAAGCCTACTGTTGGTTTCTATAATATGTCCCAATGAAAGATTAAGCATATGAAAACAACAATGAATATATATTAAAATATGAAGTATGGCGGAATCATACTTACAATGTTTTAGTGATGAAGAAAATCAAACCAAAAGTGGAAGCTCCAAGGTTGATGATTTTCGGCCAAGGAAGACAAGAGGTGGAAAGCTCCAAGCTTTGTGTATTCCAAGCTCTTTGATGGTTTCCCTATCACCTCTTTATGATCCCTTGAAGGTGCTAGCCTTTGTTGTGATTTTTCAATGCACAACTTCTTCAAATCTTGCAACAAAATGAAGAAAATGGAGAGCAAAAACTGCATGCAGTTTTCGGCAATTTGAGAGAGAAAGTTGTGTTTGTGTTATTAATTTTTGTTACCAAAAATCAATTTATATTTATGCCATAATATTTATTAAATTAATAATAAACTTATGACACAAATCATGCAATGGCTTAGAGTGTCAAACACTCAAACTCCATGCATAACCATTGAGTGTATTGTACACTATCACCATGCAATGCATTAACCATTAAATAATGCATATAATGACATGTGTCATGTGGGCCCCACACGTTTCCAAATGAAAGTGGGCCCATGTGCACTGACGCGTTCGGGTTCGATATTTCCGAAATACCGAACTTACGTCGCGACGTTAATTAAATCAAATTTAAATAAATAATTGCGCCTGGCGAAATTATTATTTACGTCGCTAACGAATTAATTCTAAATTAACTCGTATGCCCGAATTAAAATCTAATTTTAATTTCGCGTCGAAATCGAATTTCGATTATTATATTGAATATAATAATTTTATCGATTAACTCCAAATTAATCGTTCTCTCTCTAAATAAGGCACTTTATCCAAGATAAAGTTTCTCCGCAATTAATCCAAGATTAATTAAGTCCGAATCAAATATCATAGGTGAATCTTCAGGAAGCGACCCAAGAGATCTCCGGATATGTTGGCAGTAAATACGGTCGTCGGATAATCCGAACACGTACGTACCTCGTACTGCGTTTTTACCGATTCACAAGACAAGGTTGGCTTCTAGCAAAGCGCCATGCCTACCCAATTCTCCAGAAATATTCTTATTGGAATATTAGATCTATATCAAGTGTAGTATACCGTAGTATTGCGTACATCGATCCAGTATCGGACGATCACATGTTAGGCCTGGGGCTGGAAATGTGTCTGCCCCGTACGAAACATATATCGGACATCAAGCAACTAGTCTCTTTGAATCGGGCAATCCTGACCTAGTCATATTGTCCCGACGGTTGCAACCTATTTATAGAGTACTAGTCTGTATCCTGCGCGATCATCAACTCCATATGTCTGAAGTGACACTTCCATCTTGACATCACACCCAGTACACTACGATTCCTGATAAACCCAGAAGAGGTGAACACAGAACCAGTTTAGGTCCCCAACCACCAAAACCAAAGTTTACCGATTGTCGCAAGTACTAGCGATGCAAGTCTCAGGTTAAGATCATATACACCTACCCTGATGCGGCCTCCCATAGACACGCAGACATACTACCAATGGGATTCCGCGGGGTCTATCCAGAGCGAAGCTGTTTTCCGTACCATCGGTAAAACACAACCCCTATCGCACTTGCATAAGTATCCAATACTTAAATATATGAGAACTATGCCGTTGTGCCCTCACAACGTGCACAAGCGCAATACTAGTCTATTCCGCATTATCGATGTCCGATCTCGATAATACTCCGACTAGGGATATTTAATGATTAAACCTTTATGGATTGATACTGTCTCATATCATCTCAATCCGGTATTAATCATATGGACTTTCGCCATTTATATATCAAAGTAAATAATATTACAAAACGGCAAAAGGCAATTTCATTATCACATAGTTAATTTTGTACAATAATACAATATCATTTACAAACAGTGACGCTATGGGACATAATGTCTAACAATCTCCCACTTGGCTTATAGCCAGTCACTCAAGCATCTAATACCCGAACTATGTATGTGTCGTTCAAAAACTTGCTGAAGAACAGCCTTCGTCAGCGGATCTGCAATGTTGTCATCTGATGTGACCTTCTCGACCTTTACATCGCCACGATGTATAATCTCCCGAATCAGATGGTAACGTCGAAGAACATGCTTGGACCGTTGATGAGACCTTGGTTCCTTAGCCTGTGCTATAGCCCCGTTATTGTCACAATACAATGGAACGGGCTCAGCTGCTAATGGAACTACTCCTAATCCGATTAGGAACTTTCGGATCCAAACTGCCTCCTTTGCTGCTTCAGATGCAGCGATGTACTCCGCTTCTGTTGTTGAATCGGCAACAGTATCTTGCTTGGAAGATTTCCAGCTCACTGCCCCGTTATTCAAACAAAAATGTACCCGGATTGCGACTTGTAGTCATCCTTGTCGGTTTGGAAACTTGCATCGGTATACCCAGATACCGCAAGTTCTCCATCTCCATAAATTAAGAAAGCATCCTTAGTTCGTTTAAGATACTTAAGGATATTCTTAACTGCTATCCAGTGACCTTCACCTGGATCGGCCTGATAGCGACTGCACATGCTCAAAGCATATGAGACATCAGGTCGTGTACATATCATGGCATACATGATCGATCCGACTGCCGAGGCGTACGGTATCCGACTCATGTTGTCTCTCTCTTCCTGAGTCTTAGGACACATGTCCTTAGACAGAGAGGTACCACGTAGCATCGGAACCAATCCCCTCTTGGATTGTTCCATGTTGAATCGCTTCAACACTTTATCAATGTATGTACTCTGGGAGAGTCCAAGCAGCTTTCTAGATCTATCCCGGTAGATCTTTATTCCAAGAATAAAGGCTGCTTCTCCCAGATCTTTCATGGAGAATTTTAATGAAAGCCAAGCTTTCACCGACGTTAGCATGGGAATGTCATTGCCTATAAGCAATACGTCGTCGACATAAAGGACAATAAAAGTAAGTGCTCTCCCACTAACCTTCTTGTATACACAAGGGTCATCTGCGTTTTGCACGAAATCATATTCTTTTATGATCTCATCAAAACGCTGATTCCATGACCGTGATGCTTGCTTCAATCCATAAATGGATCGATTTAACTTACAAACCTTGTTTGCAAGTCTAGGTACGATAAAACCGTCAGGCTGTTGCATATAAACATCCTCCAAAAGGTTTCCGTTAAGGAAAGCGGTTTTAACGTCCATTGCCATATCTCGTAATCGAAATATGCAGCTATTGCAAGCATTATCCGAATGGATTTAATCATGGCAACGGGTGAGAAGGTTTCGTCATAATCAATACCATATTGTTGACGATACCCCTTCGCTACAAGCCTAGCTTTGTACGTTTGTACGTTGCCATCCATGTCGGTCTTCTTCTTGAAGATCCATCTGCATCCAATAGGCTTTACGCCTTCTGGTGCATCGACCAGTGTCCAAACTTGGTTGGCGTACATGGAATCCATCTCGGACTTCATGGCTTCTTGCCATAAATCAGAATCGATATTTTGTATCGCTTCCTCATACGTAGCCGGCTCAATATCCTCAATAAGATTAATATCTACATGAGGTGAGATCAGGAACCCATACCTCTCAGGTACTGTTCTGACTCTAACCGACCTACGCGGTCCTTGTGCATGTGAAGTTTGTGGTACAGACTCATCCCGGACGGTCTGTTCTTGTTCCGTCGTTGATTCATTGCCAGGAACAGTATCACTACGATCTTCATCGAGTTCTACTTTCCTCCCACTTACCACTGCATTTATAAAATCCTCTTCAAGGAAAAATGCTTGTAGAGCAACAAATACTTTGTTCTCTTGTGGGTGATAGAAGTAATATCCTTTGGTTTCCCTAGGATATCCTACGAAAAGGCATTTATCAGATTTGGGTTCAAGTTTGGTACCTTCCAAACGTTTAACATATGCCCAGCATCCCCAAATCTTCAGGAAAGAGAAACCTGGTTTCCTTCCTGTCCATATTTCATATGGAGTCTGTTCAACAGACTTTGACGGTACCTTATTTAAAATAAGTATAGCACTGTTTAATGCGTATCCCCAGAAGGATATTGGTAGCTCAGTGCGACTCATCATTGACCTCACCATGTCTAACAAGGTGCGGTTTCTCCGTTCGGACACACCGTTTAATTGCGGTGTTCCAGGAGGAGTCCACTGTGAAAGAATACCATATTCTTTCAAGTAATCTTGAAACTCATAACTTAAGTATTCGCCACCACGGTCTGACCGTAATGTCTTAATACTCTTCCCTGTTTGTTTCTCCACTTCGTGTCGAAACTCTTTGAATTTCTCAAAAGTTTCCGACTTGTGTCTCATAAGATACACATAACCGTAACGAGATGCATCATCTGTGAAGGTTACGAAGTAGTGAAATCCACCTCTAGCCTGGCTAGACATGGGCCCGCATACGTCAGTATGAACGAGAGCCAACAATTCTGTGGCACGTTCACCTTTACTGCTAAAAGGTGATTTAGGCATTTTGCCTAAAAGGCAAGATTCGCAGACGTCATATGAATTGGGATCAAATTCGTCCAAGTACCCACTCTTCGAAAGTGTGGATATGCGAGTCTTGTTGATGTGTCCTAGACGACAATGCCACATATAAGCTTCATCTTTTAGATTACTCCTTTTGAGCCTTTTGTTTGTCATTTTAGGAGATTCATTTATATTCAAAATATAAAGACCGTTATTTGCAACAGCTGTGCAAATTTCTGCATCATTTTTATATAAATAACACCCAGTGTTTCTAAATACAAAAGTGTAACCCTGCTGGGTTAACAAGGATACAGATATAATATTCCTAGTTAAACTAGGTACAAAATAACAGTTCAAAAGTTTAAGTACATGCCCTGAGGGCAGTTCTAAAACAAAAGTCCCTACGGCTAAAACAGCAACTGGTGTTCCGTTTCCGACCCGTAGATCCATCTCCCCCGATGCCAGCACCCTGCTATCCTGCAGATCCTGCACATCAGTACAAATATGAGCACCACAACCAGAATCAAAAATCCAATTTTTAAAACTAGAAGTATTCATATTTATCTCAATAACAAACATACCAGAGGCGATAGCCTTGCCAGCCTTGATATCCTCCCTCTGCCCTTTGCCCATTCGGCAGTCACGTTTCCAGTGACCCCTCTTGCCGCAGTTGAGGCAGACATCTTGAGATTTGTTCCTGGCTTCCCAGAAGTCTTTGTCGACTTGCCTTTGCCCTTCTTCTTATGTTTCCTCTTCCTCACCCCTCCAGTTGCCTTAAGCCCAGCCTTTGGCCCCTGAGAGGTTGATGTAAAGTGCGCCTCGCGCTTGCCCCCTTTTAGGAGTTCTTTTTCAGACTCCTTCAAGACGGATAACAGCTCTCCAAGAGTGTCATCTGTATCCATCAACTTGTAGTTGATTATGATTTGTTTCCAAGTATCAGGAAGTGACTGCAAGATCATATCTATAGTCAGCTCAGCCTCCAAGACTATTCCCATATTGGCCAACTCATCAATATCGGCGATCATTTGAGCCCCGTGGGCCTCAACTGATGCGCCTTCAGTCATTCGGGCGCGGAAGAGTTTCCTTCACTAACTCATACCTTTCCATCCGCTTGTTGGAGCGGTGGAGATCTCGAGTCTAGCCATCATATTATAAGGATCCAAGTCCCTATTCTGGCGACGAAAGGTTGAGTCATAGAAGCTAACATAATAGCCTGAGCTGTTCACAATCACTGCTATGAGTTTTCCATAACTCAAGCTCAAATGGATCAGTGGGCTTAGGCGGGAGAGGTGTTTGTATGTATACAGCATCCTCTCAGCCCCAAGGACTATCCTTAGGTTCATTTCCCAATCAGCGAAGTTTGTCCCCTTAAAGACATTGTCACCCATGATGATGTCTCGGACATTTACCTTGCTAGCCATCTCAACTATGATAGTCCAACTATCTAGTTAACGATAAAATGGGTACAGTCAAACTGTTACAAAAAATTAACAATGTATTAGTCCAACTAATAATAAATAGACGAAATAATTTTGAAGAACGTGTAAGGCAAAGTATCTGAATGAAATTGCATTCAAACTAGCCTCCAACTATTTTTTCAAGTCTCTAACCCTCTATTGAGAGCTCGGGAAATCCTATTTCCTAGTGGGCTAGGATCCCGTTAAATAACACACAACCTTGACTTTGGCCAATAAAAGCTGTATGCTATTTAACTTAGGTAGATCTCTATGATCAATTGGATCTCATCCAATTCCTAGATCCGGTTAGGTGGACATCCAAGTCCAAAACATATGTATAATGTCAATGTATCCATTACATTTTCTAACCCTATCCTCCGAATCATCTAGGCCTTGCTTTGGCCAAAAACAAACCTAGTGATTCCGTTAAGCGGGACCCATTGACGAGGAAAGTTTCGTAATCAATGTCGTTGGACAAAAAGTGATCTTGACTTTGCCATAAAATCACGATTTGGACAAGACACCGATATGTTGTTGGAGTTCAATCAAGTCCACAAGATCATAACATGCATAAAAACGAGTATGAACACATCAAAGGAGTAAGGCGGAAACATAACTCACATTGAATGGTTTGATGAAATGAAGAACATGCGTTTTTGGCTTCATCAAGCTCGGTTTTGGGGCTTCTGGAACTGCAGTGAACGCACAGTGGGGGCTTGGAAATCTCCTCCATTTTCGGCCATGCAAGATCCATTGAAGCTCCAAGCTTCAAGCTTCCATGCTCACAAACTCACTTCCCTATCACCTTTGTATCACTCCTAGAGTGTGCTAGCACTAGTTTATCTTCATCTTGCTTCTCAAATTTTCGGTGAAAAACAGAAGAAGAGAAGAAGAATCGGCAGTGAGCCGAGAAGAAGAAGAGAAGGAGGGAGGGAAAGAGAAAGGACCGTATGTCCTTTTCATGTGTGAGAGAGAGTGATTTTGCTCCATTTAGTCTAAAACGTGAAGACCAAAAAGAAGTGCAGAGTGTCACGTGAATGTGGTCCTAAATTAGGCCAAAAACGTGAATGAGCAATACCAATGAGTCACGTGAATGGCAAAAGTTTTTGCCAAAACCGTGAACCACACAAAGTCCAAGAGAGAGAAAATGATTTATATATACTTATATCTTTATTCCATTTACCAGTAAATGAATAAAATATATATATACCAGTCCCTATATTCACATCATGTCACTTTAATAAAGTGACAACATTTCATATCACATCACTCAAAGTGACAATTGATTTGACGCATGATGTGACAAACGATTTGACGCTTGATGTGACTTGCATGCCGCGTTCGAATTCGAAATGCGAACGCGCTCGCAATCACTCTCGGGCTCGGGTTCGCTAATTCCAAATTAACGAATTTTCCGTCGCGTCGTAATTAAATGATTACGCCTAGCGAATTCACTATTCACGTCGCTAACGAATTAATTCTAAATTAATTCGTTCGCCCGAATTAAAATCTAATTTTAATTCCGCGTCGAAATCCAATTTCGATTAATATATCGAATATATTAATTTTATCGATTAATTCCAAATTAATCGTTCTCTCTCTTTAATAATATTTTATCCCAGATAAAATATCTCCGCAATTAATCCCAGATTAATTTTCTCTCTCATCGAATTAATCCCAGATTAATTCTATCTCTCTCTCGAATTATCCCAGATAATTCTATCTCTCTCTTCTAATTAATCCCAGATTAATCAAAGTGCGAGTAATACGTCATCGGTGAATCTTCGGGAACCGACCCATGAGATCTCCGGATATGTTGGTAGTAAATACGATCGTCGGACTGTCCGAACACGTAAGTACCTCGTACTACGTTTATATCGATTTACAAGACAAGGTTGGCTTCTAGCAAAGCGCCATGCCTACCCAATTCTCCAGAAATATTCTTACAGGAATATATAGATCTGTATCAAGCGTAGAATACCGTAGTATTGTGTATATCGGCCCAGTATCGGATAATCACGTGCTAGGGCTGGGGCTGGATAAGTGTCTGCCCCGTCCGAAACACATGTCGGATGTTTGGTAACATAGTCTCTATAATCGGATATACATGACCTGGTCACAATATCCCGATTGGTTGCGCAACACTCAAGAGCACTAGTACCATATCCTGCGTGACATCTACTCCAATATGACTGAAGTGACACTTCCGTCTCGACATCACACACACCCAATACACTACGACTCCCTGATAAACCCAGAAGCGGTGTACCCAGAACCGGTTAAAGCCCTGTACCACCAAGACCAGAGTTTACCGATTATCGCAAGTATTAGCGATGCAAGTCTCAGGTTAAGACTATACACACCTACCTCGATTCGGCCTCCCATAGACACATAGTCATAATACCAATGGGATTCCGAGGGGTCTATCCAGAGCGAAGCTGTTTCCCGTACCATCGGTGAAACACGACCTCCTATTGCACTTGCATAAGTATCCAATACTTATATATATGAGAACTATGCCGTTGTGCCCTCACAACGCGCACAAGTGCAATACTAGCCTATTCCGCATTATCGATGTCCAGTCTCGATAATACTTCGGCTAGGGATATTTAATGATTAATCCTTCGGGGATTGATACTGTCTCATATCATCTCAATCCAGGAACTAATCATATGGACCTCTCTTCATTTATACATCTATGGTGATCTAATCACAAATGATGAGAGTGCAATTTCCTTGTCACATAGTTAATTTGTACAGCAACACCGTGATCTGTACAAATAGTGACGCTATGGGTCATATTATCCAACAATCTCCCACTTGGCACATAGCCAGTCACTCGAGTGTCTAACACCCGAACTATGTACAATTCGCTCAAATTGCTGAGGAAAGGTTTTCGTCAGCGGATTTGCTTAATTATCGTCTGACGCGATTTACACGATCATCACATCGCCACGATGTATGATCCGAACGAATCAGATGATATAGAAGTATATATCTGGATCGTCGATGAGACCTTTAATTCCTTAGCCTGTGCTGACGCCTAGCTCAGCTGCTAACAGAACTATATCTAATCTAATTAGATTTATTATCGATCCAAATGGCTTCTATTGCTGCCTTAGCTGCAGCAATAATCCGTATTTGTTGTTAATTCGGCAACAGTTATCTTGCTCGGAAGATTTCCAGCTCACTGTCCCAGTGTTCAAACTTTATAGTACCGTAGTATTTACCGGTTTGGAAACTTGCAACAGTGATCCCAGTCACTTCAAGTTCTCCATCTCCATAGTTTAAGACAACATCTTTAGTTCTCTCAGATACTAACAGATGTTCTTAATCTTCAATCCAGTGACTATCACTTGGATTGACCCGATTGTGACTCCATATGCTCAAAGCGTATGAGACACCAATACAAGTACATTTTAAATGTACAATTTCTCAGAGAGTTTTTGCCAACTCCAAATCTAGCCCAGTAGATCTTTATTCCTTGAATAAAGGTTGTTACTCCCCAGAATTCTACGAAGAATTTCTTATGAAAGCCAAGCTTTCACGATTGTTTTATGGGAATTTCATTGTCAGTGCCCTCTCCCACTAACCTCCTTATATACACAAGAATTATTTCGTTTTGAGTCAAATCATAAACTATTTTGATTATTCAAAACGTCAGTTCCAAGAACCTTATGCTTGCTTCAATCCAAACATATTGATATACATGGAGTCCATTTCGGACTCATGACACTTTGTCATAATAGGGAGTCGATACCTCGTATCACTTCCTTTGTTCTTGTGTATTCGAAGATTAATGGTATAGTTTCATCCTTGATGAACTATATATGTTCCATTAAGATTCAGTGCCTAGAACAGTATTACTCCGATTTTCATCGAGTTATTATCTATCCTCCCACTTACCACTGCATATCGGTATTCCTCTTAGGAAAACCGCATGGAGAGCAACAATCTAATTGTTCTCTAGTGAGGTGTTAAGTACAATACTTATGGTATCCCTAGGATGACCTATATTGGCACTTATCCAATTTGGGTCCTTAGTTTGGTATCATCCAAACGTTATGCCTAGCATACCCAAATTGTCAGGAATGAGAAACCTCGTTTCTTTCCTGTTCATATCCTATACATTATCTGTCAAACAGATTTATATGGAACCTTATCTAAATAAGTTTTGCACTGTTAGTACATATCCTATTGAAGGAAATGGTAGCTTAAAGCGACTCGTGATTAACCTTATTATGTCTAACAAAATTCGGTTAATCCTGTTCGGACACACCGTCAAAATGACGTGTTCCAAGAGGAGTCCTCATTGAAAGAATACTATACTCTTTCAAGTATACGAAAACTTACTGCTAAAGTATTTTCCATTACGGTCTTACCGTGGCGGAATAATGCTATAGCCGATCTGTTTATGTATTTCGTGTCGAAACTTTAAAGTTTCTGATTTGTGTTCTTCAAAAGAAACACATAACCATAACGTGATGCCACATCCGTTAAGGTCACGAAATATTCATGTTCACATCTAGCCTAGCTAGATATGGGCCCACTAACTTCACCATGAATAGGGCTAACAGATCGGTGGCACTTACACTATTACCAAGCAATAGTATTTTAGGTACTTTACCTAATAAATAGATTCGCAGACCTTATTTGAATAGTCAAATCAGTCCTAGTATCCACTCTTCAAAAGTGTGGATATACGAGTCTCGTTAAATTGTGTCCGAGACAACATGCCACAAATAAGTCTCTATTGATCAAATCAATTTAAGCTATTTATTTGTCAATTTATATGTTTGAGATTTTAATTTATATTCAAAATATA
The DNA here is from genome assembly GCA_019454045.1 of Zanthoxylum bungeanum. NCBI lineage: Eukaryota > Viridiplantae > Streptophyta > Magnoliopsida > Sapindales > Rutaceae > Zanthoxylum > Zanthoxylum bungeanum. Next base: position 28,842 of record SKCR01041725.1, on the reverse strand, counting down.
AATTCTGTTGTTATTCACATCTAATGTATTTATCTCAGTATCATCTTTATATAATAAAACACTCAGTGTTCTATAATATAAAGGTTTATCCGCAACGGATTAAACACTGATAAGAGATAATGTCTCTAGTCAACTAGTTACATTATAACAGTTCTAATTCAAGCATATATACCCGAAGGGTAGTTCCTAAACTTAGGTATCTACGGTCGAAACAGCGACTTTCGTCCCGTTTCCGATTCGTAGAGCAATCTCAGCTTGAAGTCAGTATCCTGCTCAAAGCAGATTCTGAATATCAACACATATATTTTATGTACCACACTAAGTATTTAAATCTAATTTCAATACTAGCTGTGAACATAACTAAGACAAACATTTTTAAAGTTAGAGCCTCGCCCTTTCTTTAATTCCTTCGTGTCTTCCATATCCAAATGGTAGTCACTTTGGGATATGTCAATTATCCTTTCAATATTTAGGAAACTTAGGCCAAGCCTTGGGTTTTTAGAATATTGAAAGGAATGTGCACCTTGTGCTACATGCCCATTGCAAACTTTGACTTTACATGAATAGTCAATTAATTCCCCAAGATTATAAATTGCAATTTTAATACTTCTTAAATCCAAATTAGATTTATGACAAGTATATTAATTAAGCATTAAAGTCATCATACAAAAATCTTCCAAGATTTTATGCTCTACTTATCTTAATTTTGGGCTTAAAGGTATTAAGTTATTTATCTAAATAAGTACCTTATTATACCTATTATTGATAATATTAAAAAATTACTCCTATTATTTATTCCCAATATGAAAATTAAATCATTTAAATAATTTTAATCCTAGATTATATTTTAAATATCCAACTTTTCAATTTTATCTTGATTACAATAGTCCAACTATTTAATCAACGATTAGTGGTACTTTATATATTATAATGATATAATAGTCCAACTATATAATCAAATATAATCCAAATTAATTAACCTCAATTACATTGATTACTATAATCCAATTATAAATCAACTGTAAACTGAAATTAATTAATTCAAATATATTGATTAATATAATCCAATTATATATAATCAAGTATAATACAGTCCAACTGTTTATTAAAACAACAATTTAAATATTAGTCCAACTAACATTTAATCTAATGACGAAATAAAATAAAATGAGCGTGTTTAGCGAGTATTCGAACGAATGTTGCAAATTCAATACTTCCTCCCACTATTTTTCGTCGAGCCTCTAACCCTCTGTCGAGTACTCGGGAAACCGTGTTTCCTAGTGGGCTAGGATCCCGTTAAATATCACACAATCTTGACTTTGGCCAACAAATTGTATGATAATTAACTAGGTAGATCTCGAAGATCAATAGATCTAATCCAACTCCTAGATCCAGTAGGTGGACATCCAAGTCCCTAAACATATATCTTATATTGCCTATACATCGAATGTATACCCTAACCTTTTTCCTCCTCTGAATCAACTAGGCCTTGGCTTTGGCACAACAACCTAATGATTCCAGTCAGCGCGGACCCATTGACATGGAAGCTTCGTAATCAATGTCAATGGACAAGAAGTGGTCTTGACTTTGGCCAACAAACCACAACTTGGACACGACACCGATATGGAACAAAGCCTCGTGATTAAAAAACACATCTTTGATGGACAAGGGCTTGACTTTGGCCAACAACCCACCCCTGCCAATCTCGGATCTTGAGTAAGAATCACTCAATGGAAGGAAAAACGCATGATATTTAACGAGGGTTTTTTCTCGTGCAAATTGGCTACCAATTTTAATTATCTTTGTTAAGGTCTCATCATCATACACCCTTAAGCATGCATTCTAAACACATATAATAAAGCGAGTATGAAATAAAATAATATGATATGCGGATGGATATTTTACATTGATCCTAGATCAAATCCTCACTTTCACTCTCTCTCTCTCCCGCTAGCACTTGTATTACTTCTACCCGTTACACTACACTTCTAAAGAAACCTCTTTTACATGGAGGGGAATAGGTGAGAAGAGAATACAAAGAAATAGAGATAAGGCTGGACACGCAGGTCCAATTTAATAATCAAATTTATTACAATTTCCAAAATCGCCCAACCGACTAATATCCATCCGATATACATTATTCAACATCACAACCATGTGTTCATACAAGCATGTTATCAATCAATCAATCAAATTAATTAATCAATCTTGAATATTAGTGATCATCCAATGTTCAAACAAAGATTTGATTTTTGTTCGAGTCAAACTCGTATTGCAAACACGTACTCAAAGTACAATTTCTACGAATTAAATTAAATTACATAATTAATCCAATTTAATACGTATTTAATTCTAATTCATTATTTAATTCCAAATTAAATATTACACCTTTATTAACGAACAATTATGACTTAATGAACCTTAATTATTTAATTGGGCCTAATGGGCCAAAATTAATTTAAAGGCTTATGGGGTAACTCCCGGATTGGATTTTGGTTGTTCGGTTTTGACCCGAGTTGACCAAAGTCCACGCCTATAGAACTTAATTAAAAGCCCATTGGACTTTAATTAAATAAAACATTAGATGTTAATCGGGCTTTGAGACCCGTTCCGATTAAATTGAGACTTGCATCGCTAATACTTGCGATAATCGGTAAACTCTGGTCTTGGTGGTACAGGGCTTTAACCGGTTCTGGTACACACCGCTTCTGGGGTTTATCAGGGAGTCGTAGTGTATTGGGTGTGATGTCGAGACGGAAGTGTCACTTCAGTCATATTGGAGTAGATGTCACGCAGGATATGGTACTAGTGCTCTTGAGTGTTGCGCAACCAATCGGGATATTGTGACCAGGTCATGTATATCCGATTATAGAGACTATGTTACCAAACATCCGACATGTGTTTCGGACGGGGCAGACATTTATCCAGCCCCAGCCCTAGCACGTGATTATCCGATACTGGGCCGATATACACACCTACTACCTCGATTCGGCCTCCCATAGACACATAGTCATAATACCAATGGGATTCTGAGGGTCTATCCAAGCGAAGCTGTTTCCCGTACCATCGGTGAAACCGACCTCCTATTGGCACTTGCATAGTATCCAATACTTATATATATGAGAACTATGCCGTTGTGGCCCTCACAACGCGCACAAGTGCAATACTAGCCTATTCCGCATTACGATGTCCAGTCTCGATAATACTTCGGCTAGGATATTAATGATTAATCCTTCGGGGATTGATACTGTCTCATATCATCTCAATCCAGGAACTAATCATATGGACCTCTCTTCATTTATATCATCTATGGTGATCTAATCACAAATGATGAGAGTGCAATTTCCTTGTCACATAGTTAATTTGTACAGCAACGACCGTGATCGGTACCAATAGTGACGCTATGGGTCATATTATCCAACATATGCAACAAAACTCTCATGATTCAAGTACATCCTTGATTGACAAAGGTCTTTACTTTGTCAAAAACAAACCAATGCCAACTTCGGATCTTGAACAAGAATAATTCATGGAAGGATATTTGCTTAATATAAATTGAGGGATTTTTTTCGCGTAATTGGCAACCATTTATTTATCTTTGTTAGGTCTCATCATCATACACCCTTAAGCATGCTTCTAAAACATCATAAAGCGCGTAAAGTAAATTAATAGTGATATGCGGATGGATATATAAACAACTTGTTCCTAGAACAAATCACTCCCTTTCCTCTCCCCGCTAGCACTATTCTACTCTTACCCAATTACATAATACAATAAGAGAAACCTCATTTACATTGAGGGGAATTAGGTGAGAAGAGAATACAAGAGATAAAGAGATAAGGCTGGACACGCAGGTACAATTTATAAATTCCAAATTTACAATAATTTCTAAAATTACCCTTTCCCTTCTAATATCCATCCGATATACACTATTCATTCATCACATACATATATATTCAAACAAGACATGCCTTTTACAACCAATCTAATCCAATTAATTAGTCTTTATTTAAATGATCATCCAATGTTCAATCAACGGTTTGATTTGTGCGAGTCCAACTCGTTTGAGAATAAGTACACAAGGTACGAATTCAAGAATTATATCGAACTACTCGTTAAATCCAATTTAAGCCGTATTCAATATTAATTCTATTTATTTAATTCCAAATTAAATATTTACACTTTTAATGTGCTTTTAAAGATTAGATTCTAAATCTTATCGAATTGGGTCTCCAAGCCCAACTAACATCCTATGTTGGTTTAATTAAAGTCCGATGGGCTTTCAATTGATTTATAAAGGCTTGGGCTTCGGTCAATATGGGTCAAATCCAATTACCAAGCCCAAACAAGGAATCACCCTTAAGTGCCATAAAATCAATTTCAAGCCCATAAGGCCCAATTAAACATAAAAGCCCATTTATTAAATTTTAATATTCCAAATTTTAAAATTCAATTGATTAAGTGTAATTGCATGATTAATTCATTAAATCAAAATATTCAAAAATACCAATTTAATTCATTATTCATCAATTGTTCAAAACACATGTCTAACATTTATTTGAACAAAAAACAAGTCCTTTAACATGTCATGTTGTATTCGGCCAAGAGAGATTTTTGCGGTTCGATTTGTTTCTCAATCCAATGAATCACACATCCAACATACATACAGATTTTAAGTCATCTAATGAACTTAAAAGCAAAAATCCAACAATAGTGAAAAGGCCTAAATTTTCGTGTCAAGCATCAATTTTAGGGAAAAAATCATCCAATGTATTTTTCTCAAAATTGAACATGTATCACATCAAATGTCATACATTTAATCATGCTAAAGTTATCCAATAAACTTATGCATGAAAAATTCCAAATCATCAAATGACCTATACATTCGGCCAAGACACCAATTTTGGGGAAAAAATATCCAATACAATTTTCTCAAAATTGATCATGTATCACTACATATAACAAACATTTAAGCACACTTAAATCATCCAATGAACTTGTGCATGCATAGAATCAACTTAATGGAAATGCCTCATATTCGGCCAAGACATCAATTTTGGGGAAAAATCATCAAATGCATTTTTCTCAAAATTAACCATGTATTATATCAAATATCATACATTTAAACATGCTTAAGTCATCAAATAAACTCATGCATGAAAAATTCCAATCCATTGGAAGCACCTCCACATTCGGCCAAGACAACATTTTTTGGGAAAAAATCATCCAATGCATTTTTGTTAAAATTGATCATGTAATATGTCAAGTAACATACATAAGCATACTATAGCATCCAATTCCACAAGAACATGCTTCAATCAATTTTCCCCAAATTATTCCTAATGTATTTCATGCTTAAACCTAGCTCAATGATACCATTGTTGGTTTCTATAATATGTCCCAATGAAAGATTAAGCATATGAAGTACAACAATGAATATATATTAAAATATGAAGTATGGCGGAATCATACTTACAATGCTTTAGTGATGAAGAAAATCAAACCAAAAGTGGAAGCTCCAAGGTGATGGATTTTCGGCCAAGGAAGACAAGAGGTGGAAAGCTCCAAGCTTTGTGTATTCCAAGCTCTTTGATGGTTTCCCTATCACCTCTTTATGATCCCTTGAAGGTGCTAGCCTTTGTTGTGATTTTTCAATGCACAACTTCTTCAAATCTTGCAACAAAATTGAAGAAATGGAGAGCAAAAACTGCATGCAGTTTTCGGCAATTTGAGAGAGAAAGGTTGTGTTGTGTTATTAATTTTTGTTACCAAAAATCAATTTATATTATGCCATAATATTTATTAAATTAATAATAAACTTATGACACAAATCATGCAATGGCTTAGAGTGTCAAACACTCAAACTCCATGCATAACCATTGAGTGTATTGTACACTATCACCATGCAATGCATTAACCATTAAATAATGCATATAATGACATGTGTCATGTGGGCCCCACACATTTCCAAATGAAAGTGGGCCCATGTGCACTCACGCGTTCGGGTTCGATATTTCCGAAATACCGAACTTACGTCGCGACGTTAATTAAATCGAATTAAATAAATAATTGCGCCTGGCGAAATTATTATTTACGTCGCTAACGAATTAATTCTAAATTAACTCGTATGCCCGAATTAAAATCTAATTTTAATTTCGCGTCGAAATCGAATTTCGATTATTATATCGAATATAATAATTTTATCGATTAACTCCAATTAATCGTTCTCTCTCTAAATAAGGCACTTTATCCAAGATAAAGTTTCTCCGCAATTAATCCAAGATTAATTAAGTCCGAATCAAATATCATAGGTGAATCTTCAGGAAGCGACCCAAGAGATCTCCGGATATGTTGGCAAGTAAATACGGTCGTCGGATAATCCGAACACGTACGTACCTCGTACTACGTTTTTTACCGATTCACAGGACAAGGTTGGCTTCTAGCAAAGCGCCATGCCTACCCAATTCTCCAGAAATATTCTTATTGGAATATTAGATCTATATCAAGCGTAGTATACCGTAGTATTGCGTACATCGATCCAGTATCGGACGATCACATGTTAGGCCTGGGGCTGGAAATGTGTCTGCCTCGTACGAAACATATATCGGACATCAAGCAACTACTCTCTTTGAATCGGGCAATCCTGACCTAGTCATATTGTCCCGACGGTTGCAACCTATTTATAGAGTACTAGTTCTGTATCCTGCGCGATCATCAACTCCATATGTCTGAAGTGACACTTCCATCTTGACATCACACCCAGTACACTACGATCCTGATAAACCCAGAAGAGGTGAACACAGAGAACCAGTTTAGGTCCCCCAACCACCAAAACCAAAGTTTACCGATTGTCGCAAGTACTAGAGATGCAAGTCTCAGGTTAAGATCATATACACCTACCCTGATGCGGCCTCCCATAGACACGCAGACATACTACCAATGGGATTTCCGCGGGGTCTATCCAGAGCGAAGCTGTTTTCCATACCATCGGTTAAAACACAACCTCCTATCGCACTTGCATAAGTATCCAATAATTAAATATATGAGAACTATGCCGTTGTGCCCTCACAACGTGCACAAGCGCAATACTAGTCTATTCCGCATTATCGATGTCCGATCTCGATAATACTCCGACTAGGGATATTTAATGATTAAACCTTATGGATTGATACTGTCTCATATCATCTCAATCCGGTATTAATCATATGGACTTTCGCCATTTATATATCAAAGTAAATAATATTACAAAACGGCAAAAGGCAATTTCATTATCACATAGTTAATTTTGTACAATAATACAATATCATTTACAAACAGTGACGCTATGGGACATAATGTCTAACACCTACATCATCATCAGTATCAGTTGCGGGGATGAGTCCCAGGGTCGAGGCCTACGTCGTCATCAGTATCAGTTGTAGGGATGAGTCCAAGGGTCGAGGCCCACAACAGTATCAGTTTCAGGGATGAGTCTCAGGGCCGAGGCCTACGTCATCATCAATATCAGTTTTGGGGATGAGTCCCAGGGTTGAGGCCCGCAACAACATCAGTATAAGTTTGTGGATGAGTCCCAAGGTCGAGACCCACATCAGCATCATCATCAGTTTAGGGATGAGTCATAGGGTCGAGGCCCGCAGCAGCATCAGTATCAGTTTTAAGGATGAATCCCAGGGTCGAGACCTACATCAGCATCACTAGCAGTTTGGAGATGCGTCCCAGGGTTGTAACCACTTCATCAGTATCAGCAGTTTTGGGGATGCATCCTAGGGTTGTACCCACTTCTTCAGCATCGACAGTTTTGGGGATGCGTCCCAGGGTTGAGGCCCAAATTATATTAGTAGATTTGGGGATGCATCCCAAGGTTGTAACCCACCTCATCGGTATCAGTAGTTTTGGGGATGCGTCCCAAGGTTGTACCCATTTCTTCAGTATCAGCAGTTTTGGGGATGCGTCCCAAGGTTTAGGCCCATATTTCATCAGCAGTTTGGGGATGCGTCCCATGGTTGAGGCACACTTCATCATATCAGCGGTTTTGGGGATGCGTCCCAGGGTTGTAACCCACTTCTTCAGTATCAGCAATTTTGGGGATGCGTCCCAGGGTTGTAAACCCATATCATCAGTAGTTTTTGGGATGCGTCCCAGGGTCGAGGCCCATTTTGGCAGCGTTATTAGGATGCGTCCCAGGGCCGTGAGCCCCCGTTATCGGTTGCAGTTATCAGGATGCGTCCCAAGGCCATTGGCCCCCTGCACCTTTAGTTTTGGGGATGCGTCCCAGTTTCGAGGCCCATTTTGGCAACGTTATCGGGATGCGTCCTAGGGCCGTGAGCCCTCGTTGTCGGTTGCAGTTATCGGGATGCGTCCCAGGGCTGTTGGCCCCCTGCACCTTTAGTTTTTGGGATGCGTCCCAAGATCGAGGCCCATTTTTTCAGCGGTATTAGGATGCGTCCTAGGGTCGAGGCCCCCGTTGTCGGTTGCAGTTATTGGGGTGCGTCCTAGGATCGAGGTCCACTGCATCATCAGCTCGGCGGAGCATCAGGCAAGTCAGCTGGCAGCTGGCGAGCCAGGTAAGTAAAAATGCATTGCATAACATTGATAGGATTGCTCTTATCACACACTCCACAAGTCCCATCAAAGTGGGGGCGACTGTAGGCACTGCATTTTTGCATATAAGTCCCTATGATGAGTCTCATTTGGAGACACTACCTTTTGAGTCGCAGAAGTCGCGGGAAATAGACGTCGGAAGGGAACCAGTATTTTTGTTAGATTTTAGTCGCTTGTTTAGCTTCAGGCTCGCTTCTTCGACCTCTGTTATTAAAATACACCCTTAGCCTTGGCCCCAAAACTACACCAAGCCCATCTCACCCAAGCCCAATCCAAAAAAGTAATTAAAACATTAAAATACATGTCACAAATTAAAACCAATTAAATTAAATTAAAACCAACTAAATGAAATTAAATTAAAACCAATTAAATTGAAATTAAATTAAATTAATATCTAATTAAATCTAGTACCAAAATTAATTAAATCAATTCCTAAAATAAACAAATCACTCCCCTAATTTAAATAGTCCCCTCCTAAATTACATAATTTCTTTCCTTAAATAATTAAATAAAATCCCTCCCTATATAAACAACAAACCCTAATCCTCTTCAACCTCTCTCTCGCATCTCTCTCTCACGGCCAAACAAGAAAACCCTAATAACAGACTCACGCTCAACGTACCCTCAACACATTAACAACAGCAACCTTCAAAGCCTTCACTCCACTCAACGCCATACTACCCTCTAACCTTGATCACTCCATTACACGCTGAAGTCCTCCTCATATATTGCCTAACGCCTAGCCACATAAACCCAAAAAATACACATGCAACCTTCTTCTCTCATGAATTGAACAATGCCACTAGCAGCTTCACCTTGACACCTCACACTCACCGACACAGACCAGTCTCCACTCGGCAACAACACTCACGAACCCTAGCAATAATGTAAGCCACCCGCTTGCCACTCACACCTGCCACCCTTACTGCCTCACATCCTTCGCACATATCAGCACCCCTTCTCTCTCACGTAAACAAACTCACAAAGAAACAATAAACCCTCATTCACGCAAGCCATCGCTCACTCCACTTATGTATCGACGCCCTTTGCTCCTTCACACTCAAACTCCCTAGGCCCTCTCTCCTCTCCAACAAACACAGCAGCCCTTCACTCAGCATTATTCACGCACCTTAAACTACCCTTCAGGTAGCTCTCTGCCCTTTAACATAATCAACGCCACACCCTCCACTCAGCGGCCATAAACACGTACACGGCCCTTCAATTCATCGCCACTCACAGCCTGCCTTTCACTAACCATAAACTGACAATAAAACCAATAAGCCACTCACGATAAACATACAAAGAGTCCTCCTAAAATAGTAGCCTGAATACAGCAAAGACAGTGACCAAAAATCAGCAGTAAAACAGTAGCAAAACAGCAGCGAAATGGAGTCAAAACAGTAGCATAAGCAGCGAAACAGCGAGGAAAGACGCCAAACCAGTGAACCAGAAAAGTTGCGGAGCTTTAACCCTTCCGTTCACCGTGAAACACGAGTTCGAGAGTCGATGAAAAAGGTTAGACCTGACGGCACTTTTCACATCCATTTTTATCCATATTTTTACTGTTTATTGAATCTATTCGCATGATTATTATGGAGTGATGCATGTTGTGGCTCTTGAATAGATAGAAAATGCATGTATTGTGAAATGGTGTATGTTGTGGCCCTTGAGTAAAACGGAAAAAATGTGTCGCCTCTTGTGGTATATAGGATGGAAACCCAAACATAAATTTCATAGCCGATTCCGAATGGATGGTAGTATGATTTGTACTCGGGATACAACTCCACGTACCACTTGAGCAAACGACGCATATTTGTTTTATGTTGTTTTGATTTGTTTATTACCTGCTATTTAATTTTTGCATGTTATTTGTTTGTAAGCGCATGGGCTTAGTAAGTGGGATTAAAGGTTCTCTATGTTGAGGGATTAAAAGCCTTTGCCACGATGCTTTGCCGCGCCGGATGATGTATATTTGATTGAATGTAAGATGTGTTCAATCGGGTATACGAAGTCCGATATTGTTATCTTTAGTTTTTATATGCATTATGTGATAAAGCGCACGGGCTTAGTAAGTGAGATTAAAGGTTCTCTATGTTGAGGGATTAAAAGCCTTTGCCACGATGCTTCGTCGCGCCTTTCATTTCGTTATTTGCTTTTCTTTGTACATCATTTTCTTGCATAATCATCCATCATAATGTAATGCGCATGAGCTCATCGAGTTGGATTAAAGGTCCTCCATCTTGAGGGATAAAAAGCCTAAGGGCTACCTTTGCCACAACGATATTATTTATTAGGTGTCATCTATTCATCCGTTCACGTATGTGTCATGTTGTTTACTGTATTTTGGAGGTCACTGCTGTAACCCTGTTCGAACGAGTTTCAGAACACCGCACGAGCATGCATTTTTCTGTCTCAGTTCGTTCGAACGAGTTTACAAACGCTACTCGAACGCGAACCTTCTGTCTATCGTTCGAACGCGGTTACGAATGCCGCAAGAACTCCCATGGTAAACAGGCCCTCTTCATCACATCTCATGCATGGTTACTCATTTTTTTCATTTACCTTTTTGATTGTTTATGTTCTCGCAGTTAGTCATTTATTTTGTTCACGAGATCACATGTTCGTTTCCATGATGAATGTTTACACGGTAGTAGTTATCTACTTATGCTTCTACACTCACCTATTCAACATGTTCATGAAGTTGTATGCTTGCCATATTTCAATTTATCTTTATGCAGGCAAATTCGGACATAGATTATATGCAAATAGGTTGTATGTAAATTTGGACATAGGTTATATGCAAATAGGTTGTATGCAAATATGAAAATGTGTTACATGTGAACTTAGATGAACTCTTGATGTATGCATACGAACTTAGGAGTAAATTACCCCTTAGGAATATATGTTGCCAGACTCGATTAAATTATTGCACAAATCATTTTATTACAAGTAGCATAAGTAAGGGACCATTCCGAACCCAACGGTTTGAGGTCTTCCCTTGCGAGGGGTGAGTGCGGCCTTAAATCATTTTCCCAGTTCAACCAGGTGGCGACTCCATTATTTCTCCGGTTTAGTTCCCCTACGGGCTACTCCATACTCCAACCGGGCCGCTAGCCCGGATCATCATGCGTCGCCCAGTTTCTGTTTCCCATAGTCTGGCGACTCCACTGGGGATAGAGAATCGGCCCCGAATAATGTCTTGTAATGTTATGATTTGTGCTTTAAGTTAACCGTTCCTAATGGGTAAAAGGGGGGTTTAATCAAAGGCACTTTTAAGGCTAGGTAATGGTTGGTGTCTTCCTTCACTCACTACCTTTCTATAAGGAAAAGTTGTGAAGGCACCTAGATAATCATCTACTTGTAGCCTACTGTGATGGACTAATTTGGAGTACTCGTTGTTTATTCCTGATACCAAGCGATAAGAGCCTAAAAGGCTTGGGTACTTAAGAGAGCCTCGCTCCACCCTTCATTGGGGAATCTACAACGGGAAATCCATTTGACAGTCATCACACACCATAGCTCGTTGGCACGTACCTTAGTGTATAAAAAAGGTGCGCTCACTTGGTCGCTCGAACCCTTGAGTGGGGAGACCTAGTTGTGGGTAATCCTTCGTCAATGAGAGTCTTTGTCCACACCCCCAGTAAAACCGCATGTGAACCTTAGTCGTAGAACTAATAAGAATTATTTACTTGTGCTTGTGTTTGGGAACATGGTCGTTTGGATCCATTCAGACCTTTTGTCATGAGGTATGGGCTTGTTGGGCCATTTAATCTGGGACAAGAACATATCTTATGATGATTGGGCCAAAATCTTCTAAAACGCCAATGGGCCATTATATGTTTGTGTTTAGGAACATTATCATTTCGATACGGTTGGACTTCTAGCCATGAGATGTAAACTTGTTGGGCCATTTAATCTGGGACGAGTTCACTCCTATGACAGTTAGCCCAAAAGCTTCTAAACTGGGATGAGTTCACTCCTATGACAGTTAGTTCCTCCGAGGGCTACTCCGTACTCCCAACTGGGCCGCGAGCCCGGAACAGCATGCGTCGCCCAGTTTTTGTGTCCCACACCCAGCATACCCAAATCTTCAGGAATGAGAAACCCGGTTTCTTTCCTATCCATATTTCATATGGAGTCCATCCAAAAGACTTTGTCGGAACCTTATTCAAAATTAAAACAAATTAAATTAACATATTATTCCAAATTACATATTAATTTAATTAAAGTGCAATTACCACAATCAATCAATTAATCTAATGTTTCCAGAACACTAATTAATCCAATTAATCATGCTTAATCATTCAATTCATGTTCAACACAAATTGAAGCAAACAATTCATTCCAACATGCTTATATGTCACGACAATTTGGCATAAAATAACAATCAATTTCATTTCAATCCAATTAAATCAATATACAAGATTTATTTCATGCTATTAACACATTCAATTGTCAAATTTTAAAAAAATCACCATGAACAATTCATAGACTGCATTCGGCCATGTAAGGAATTTGAGGATTTTTGATCTAATCAATTTATCTCAATTCCAATGATGCACAAATCCAGTTCATCATCATACTAACACAACCAGACAATCAAGTTAGGTAAATCAAGCTCCAAGCAAAAAAATCCCAAATTAAAGTCCATAAACCCTATAATCCAAATCAAGCTTAGATCTCGTTCTGATACCATTGTTAGTGTCCTAGACATGCCATGGGATCTCTAAGCGGATTATTGTGTGAATTATCAAGTGAGTTGAGGAAAAAACTTACATTGATTTGGATTAAAATTCGAAACTTTCATGGATGTAGATGGAAGCTACAAGCTTTCTTTTGTGTTCCAAACTCAAGGGTGAGTTTCCCTATCACATTTCTTTGACTCCTTTAATTGCTAGCTTGAACAAAATTTGAAGAACAAAATTGTCCTCCAATGGAGAGAGGCTCACGGGTTTTTGCAACAAAGAGAGAGTGAATAGTGAATTTTTTGTTTTTCCAAAACATGATTTTAAAGTTAGCTTGTGTGTTGGTGCAAATGCAACATTTATTAAGCTCAACAACTTCCATCAAATGCTTGACATGTGATGTAAGTCAATGGGTCCCACCCAATTAAATTCAAAATTTAAGTTGGCTTCCCACACACAACTTAGCTTTGGGCCCGGGTTTGTTTAATCCGATTAAACGAATTTTCCGTCGCGACGTAATTAAATAATAATGCCTCGCAAAATTATTACGAAAGTCGCTTACGAATTAATTCCAAATTAATTTGTTCCCTTGAATTAAAATCCAATTTTAATTCCGTGTTGAAATCTGATTTCAATTAATATATCCAATATATATTTTAGACCAAATGAATAAATAAAAAGAAAAATCCAATTTAACTATTAAATTTATTTTACCGATTAATGAGTTCTCTCTTCTAAACGAATTAATCCCAGATTAATTCATGATGCAATTAATCCCAGATTAATTTTTCTCTCTATTAATTAATCCTAGATTAATTTTCTCTCATATTTAATCCCAGTTTAATTCTGTTAGAGTCAAATGTCATCGGTGAATCTGGGGAGGAAGCGACCTAAGAGATTCCTGGATATGTTGGCAGTAAATACGGTCATCGAACTATCCTAACACGTGCGTACCCGGTACCACATTCTTACCAATTTACAAGACATGGTTGGCTTCTAGCAAAGTACCGTTCCTACCCAATTTTCCAGAAATATATTCGACATGGAATATATATAATCTGTATCAGGCGTAGTATACAATGTATTGCATATTATGAAACAGTATCGGATGTCAAATGCTAGGCCTAGGGCTGGAATTGTGTCTGCCTCGTACGAAGAATATATCGGATCACTAGTAACTAGTCTCTATAATCGGATAATCATGACCTAGTCATACTATCCCGATAGCTGCAGTATTTAAGAGTACTAGTTATGTATCCCTGCATGATCATCATCTCCATATGACTGAAGTGATACTTCCATCTTGACATCACACCCAATACACTACGATTCTCAGTAAACCCAAAAGAGGCATACACAGAACCTGTTAAAGCCCCGGATGACCAAACCAAAGCGTGCTGATTGTCACAAGTATTAGCGATGTAAGTCTCAGGTTAAGACCAAATACACCTACCCTGATTCGGATTCCCATAAACACATAGTCATACTACCAATAGGATTCTGAGGGGTCTATCCAGAGCGAAGCTGTTCCCGGTCCAACGGCTAACAGAACCTCCTATCACACTTGCATAAGTATTCAATACTTAAATATATGAGAACTATGTTGTTAAGCTTCCATAACGCGTACAAGTGTAATACTAGCCTATTCCGCATTATTGATGTCCAGTCTCGATAATACTACGACTAGGGATATTTAATGATTAAACCTTTCGTGGATTAATATTGTCTCATATCTTATTAATCCAGAACTAATCATAAGGACTTTTATCATTTATATATCCAAGTAATCCAATTACAAAATGATAAAAGAGCAATTTCCTTTGTCACATAGTTAATTTGTACAAAGAACACCATGTCTTTTACAAACAGTGATGTTATAGGTCATAATTGTCCAACACCCCAAACCTAACATCTTACTAGTCCTCGAGCAAAACAACAAAATAAAATAACATAAACATCTTTAAAATAAAATTAAACTAAGCCACTTTCGTAGGGATCACGGTTGCATTTAGCGTATGCAACAAGCCTTTAAACCCCTATGTGTCCCTAGTGGATGAGTTGTAGTCTTGTGAGGGCTTACAGCAACGATACCCACAAACGTCAATCTAATACTAATGCACATAAAAGCAAAAAAAGACAAGAGAAAAGAGAATAAACAAGTTAGTGACTAAACAGATGAAACTCCTTATCCAAGTTAAGAGTTGTTTTCTTTCTTTCTAAATTACCGAATAAGTAAATTCTCTGATTATTTTTACCATTCTCCATACACACAGCTAACAAAGTATTAATCAACTCATTAAGCCCAGAATATTCATAAGTGTAGTTGAAAAGAAAGTAATATTTTTTTCCTAAAGTTATATCAGACTTCACACCTTTTTTTTAGCAATGGAATATTTTTCTGAATTTTTCAATTTTTTTTTATTTATATACAATATCTTCCATCCATGTAAAGAACTTTGGGTCAGTGACTCCCAAACCAATTGGCTTTAGGGCATTAGGTGTTAAGACACCCTTACAGACTTAATTACTCGGATTTCAGACATATACATTTTTTGTAACATCTTCGATCCATGTAGCAAGCTTTGGGTCAGTGACTCCAAACCAGTTGGTTTTAGGAGACTAGGTGTTAAAACACCCCTACAGACTTAATGACTCAGATCTCAAATGTTTTTTTTTTATCCCATCTATTTTCAAGGTGCTTCCTCCAATTAAACTAGAGCACTGAATATTACAAACTCGTCAATTACTACTCATGTTCGTATGTTACCATGTAAGTTGATGATACTTGTGAACTGAGCATATGAAGATCCATTTTAATCAATTTTATGGAGAATTCACAAATTAAATAATTCAAAATGAAATAAACAAAAATTAACTTGTTCCAAAATAGGTTGAGATACATCTCAGGAGTGGAAATTCTTTACACAGCTATCTCACACCAATTCCATCTGATTAATCAAGTTAAAAACACAAAAATACAAAATATTTTTTTTTTTGAATTTTTGATAATTTTAGACGAAAAATCAAATAAAAATAACACAATAAAAACAAGATACTAGTCAACTATTCCCCTCCCCCAAACCTAAATGAGACATTGTCCCCAATGTCTTAAAAATTAGAAGAAGAGTTAGAAGATAGTACCTGGTTAGCTGAAATTCTACATCTAAAATGAAAATTAAAGGTTAAGGTCCAGATTTATTCGACGCTTTTTACCACGATCATTATCAGACCAATTTATCTTGGAAAGGATATGGTCAATTGTGGTTCAAAGGCTAAAATTTGGTCAATTAAATCTTGGGCAGTTCTGGCAAGAAAGATGAGTTGTTTTACAGGTTTTGACACGAACCCATTTCTCCGGGCATCATCAAGAAACACACAATGAAAATCATAAAATCCATTAGCATTAAATAGTCCAATCGGTTTTTGGTGTATGTTCAAATTTGCCCAAGATAGTACTATAAAAATTTCCTCTATTGTGCCCAAACCACCTGGCAAAGCAATAAATTATCAGCACGGTTAATCATTTCTACCAATCGTTCAGACATACATGGCACAATTAGTTCCTCTCTGTTTGTTGGTCCTATAAGATTCGCCTCTGCCAAAGGTTTTGGGATGATTCCCAAGAATTGACTGCCTCCTTCCTGTACAACCTTGAAACGATCCCCATTAGTCCAAGATTTCCACCGCCATATACTATGTGCATATTCCTCTCAGTTATGACTCTACCCAATTCCTATGCTGCTCCAACGTATTCTGGCTTAGAACCAACACTAGTATCGCAAAATACACAGATGTTTACAACTCATCTTCTTGAAGTAGCTTCCATTTTTATTGTATTTATTTCTCAAATCTGGATGCCTTCAAGAGTGCAATGAAAAAGGTTGAGTAATAATAGTACTAGTACCTGCGAAATGACAATTATTAGCTAAAAAGCAAAGTAGATCGTGAAAAGTCAAAAAATCTGGATCTTGTCGGAGAAAATAAAAGAAAATGACAAAACAAATCACAATTATTAGGAAAAGATAAAGAGAAAATATTATTTACATGAAGTAACATCTTGAATGACGTATATGCGTCAGGGACAAGCTTCCCATCCAATTTTCTTACAAATTGGCAAACAGGGTCTTTTAGAGTCAGATTCCCGAGACTAAACTGTTGTCTTTCCTTTCGGAACTGTGTATATAATATGTGAATTGCATGATGCACATATCCACTGGGTCTCAAGAGTCTTAGATATGTCATCCAAAGACTCCTTACTCAAGCCATCCCTAATGAATTTACTTTTATCTTCACAGTTATCAGACACCATTCCTAAAAAACGACAACGAGTATTACATGTCATGCGAGCACATTTATAAAAAAACACCCATTCTTTTAGTTATTCTCTTTTTAGCATAGGTGCTTCTTCCTAAACCAGACAGATATGAAATAAAAGAGTCAGAGGACTCACCAGCCAATCAGACCAGTGCTTCAATAATCCAACGAATGTCATTAGGAATACCTTTGATCATCAGTAATCTCATCCGTTCCAAGCGAGCTTTGTAGACTTTCATCATAGAGTTTTGAGGGAGAGAAGGAAATTGCTTGTGAAGATTTGCTAGAACTTCTTCCATCCTGAAAATAAAAATTAAACACACAAAAATAAACCAAATCTGAATATATACACAAATTGCATGGGTTGCCTCCCCGCTAGCGCTAAGTTTAAAGTCGTCAGTTAGACATGACTACTAGAATTTTAGGCTAGATCTGAAAGTGTTACACTTTCTTTTTGTCGCTCAAATGATTCTCCCCATTAGTGCTTGACACGCTTGTTTTTAACCTTGAATATTTTGTTGGAGATGGAATCATGTAACTGAACGGCTTTATTTGGTAAAACTTTGGTAATTAAGAATGGACCTGACCACCATGATTTTGGCTTCCATGGGAAGAGTTTCAACCTTGCTTTGTTTAACAGTACACTCTGCCCTGGTTATAGTTGTATGCGCACTAATTTCTCATCATGTCTCTTCTTAGCCTTTTCTTTGTACAGTTTGGCATTCTTAAAAGGCTGTATTTGAAATTCCTCCAATTCATTGAACTGGTGGAACTGTTTCTCTTCTGTTGCTTGTAGAGCAAAAATAGGCTTTTTTCGTGCGCAATACACTTATCTTTAAGCTCCAAAGACAGTTGACATGCTTTAAGTTTATCAGTAGAACTTTGCATGTATTGGAGTTCTGGATGGTACTATGTATCACATCAAGTCTGAAACATTCCTTCCTCTTTTCGTCATTTGGGAAATTCATGGCTTTGAAAACATTGAATGTTACTTCTTGGTCCTGTACCCTCATGGTTAGTTCTTCTTTTTGTACATCAATAATGGTTCGACCTGTAGCCAAGAATGATCTCCTGAGGATGATCGGCATGTCTTCATCTTCCTCTATATCAAGGATAATAAAATATGATGGGAAAATAAATTTTTCAACCTTGACCAGCACATCATCAACTACACCTCTCGGAAATACGAGCGTTCTATCAGCAAGTTGCAGAGAGACTGAGGTGGGCATTGTTTCTCCAATCTACAATTTCCTAAAATAGAAAAAGGCATCAAGTTAACACTTGCACCTAGATCACACAAAGCCATACCGATGTTATGCTCTACTATGATGTAAGGAATGGTGAAACTGCCAGGATCCTTCAACTTTTGGGGAAGCATCCTCTGGATAATAGCGCTGCATTCTTCTGTTAATGCTACTGTCTCGTAATCTCCCAATCTTATCTTTCCTGAAAGAATGTCTTTTATGAATTTGACATAGCTAGGCATTTGTTCCAAAGCTTCTGCAAATGGAATGTTGATATGCAGCTTTTTGAAGACCTCCAAGAATCGAGCAAACTGCTTGTACAGTTTGTTTTTCTGGAGACGCTGTGGAAAATGTGGAGGTAGAGTGATTCTTTCTTGATCTTTTTCCTTTGCTTCTTTTTCCTCCATCTGTGAAACTGCTTTGCTACTTTCTTTTGGAATTTCTTCAATGGATGCCTTGATTCCAACATCTTTGTTGATTTCTGTACCGTTTTTCAAGGTAATGGCTTGATATTTCTCCTTCCCTCGGTTCCTTGGATTTCGTTATGTGTTTCTAGGAAGGTTACCTGACGGTCTGTAACTCTGAGCATTGTCCAGTTGTCCAATTTGATTCTCCAGTGCTTTAATGGAAGCTGATTGGCTCTGAAACATAGCATCATATTTTTTTAACTGAGCTAGCACTTCTGCTATTCCTGGTTCTTTTTCATGCTCATGGCCTTTATTTTGTTGTTGGAATCCGGGTGGTGGATAGTTCTTTTGCCCTGAATTATTGCTCCATGCGAAATTGGGATGATTCCTCCACCCTGGGTTGTAGGTATTGGAATATGGATTGTTCCCCACGTAATTCACTGTTTCTTTATGTTCGGTTGTCTCTGGTGCTCCACCATATGGTGAACTTGTGGATCCAATATTGCATTGCATGCTAAGAGTTTCCATGAATTTGCATATCTGTTCCAGCTTGGCATTTACTACTGTGTTGGCTCCAACTTCATAAATTCCAGCAATTCTTTGGATCATGCTCCTTTCTGTTGGCTACAAGGAATTGTTGTTGGCCATTTCTTCAATTAAGTCCCAGGCCTGATCTTCTCCTTTTTCCATTAAGCCGTAGCATTAATTGTGGTTATCATTATTCCAGAAAGTCCATTATAGAAAGTTTGGACTTGTAGCCATTTTGCAATCTCATGGTGAGGACATTTCCGGAGTAAATCTTTGTACCTTTCCCAAGCTTCGCAGAGGGATTCTGAGTCATGTTACACAAGGATGTGATGTCATTTCTCAGCTTTACAGTTCTGGCTGGTGGAAAGTACTTTGCAAGGAATTTGGTGGCTAGAGTTTTCCAAGTTGTGATGGAACCTGCTGGTAGTGAATGTAGCCAAGCCTTAGCTTTGTCTTTCAAGGAATATGGAAAAACACGCAGTCTCATTATTTCTTCAGCCACTCAGTTGTAATTGAAAGTGCCGCAAACTTCCAGGAAGTTGCTGATGTGGGCATTAGGATCTTCAGTTGCATTCCCCCCAAAATGCACTGACTGTTGAATCATCTGGATGCATATTTTGATGTCACACGCATTTGCTGGTAAGGGAGGAAGTACAATATTGGAAATGAAGCTGTCAACCACCGGAATAGTTCTGTCTTGAATGGGAATTGGTGGTGCAACTTCCAAAGGTTTAGGTTCCATGTTCAGGAGTGCTTCTTGGCCTTCTCGCCTTTCCCTTCTCAATTGTCTGATGGTTCTTTCAATTTCTGGGTCAAGCGGACGGATTTCAAAGCTTCCGGTTCGTCTCATGTAGTGTCTGAGAACCTGAAACACAAGAAAATAGAAATAATAAGTAAAAAGAAATTAGATACAGGTAAATGTTTCTAATCCTAAAATTAATAGTGAAAGATAAATAAGTCCCCAGCAACAGCGCCAAAAAACTTGACTGGTGCGTAATCACACGTGTATAATGCAAGCGTACGTATCGTTCAAGTAGTATAAAAAGTATCGATCCCACAATGACTTAATACCTAAGCTATTAATTTATGAAGTCAAATTTTTACGAGTATCTAATGGATTGATTGTTTGAGTGGATAGTGACTTTAAACTTAAAACAAGTAAATAAAATGACGTGAAAGTAGATTAAGGAAAATTCAATATTATTTGTGATGGAACCTGCTGGTAGTGAATGTAGCCAAGCTTTAGCTCTATCTTTCAAGGAATATGGAAAACCCCACAGTCTCATTGCTTCTTCAGTTGGTCAATTGTAATTGAAAGTGCCGGAAACTTCCAGGAAGTTGCTGATGTTGGCATTAGGATCTTCCGTTGCATTCCCCCCAAACTGAACTGACTGTTGAATCATCTGAATGCATGAAATAAAGATGAAGTTTCGATTTTGATTTCCAATGATTCTTCCGTGCTAAGACTATTATTGTTCCTATAACATACCAAGATCGTCTAAGAGTGATTTGTGTGTGAATAAAATCAAAAGAGTTACGGAAAATACTCACATTGATCGGATGATTTCAAAACTTTTTATGCATTTCGGTGGAAGCTCCAAGCTTTCTTGAGTGTTTCCAACACTTGGGTGAGTTTCCTTATCACCTCGATTCACTCATTTAAGTGCTAGCTTGAAACAAATTGAAAGAAAAATTTCTCTCCAAGAGAAGCAATGTATTCAGCAATTGAGAGAGAATGGGAATATTTTCCATTTTTTATTTATAAAATCATATGTCCAAATTGACTTCAAAGTTGGTATATGTCTTTTAAAAAATTAAAGACAAAGTGTGTTGGAATAAGCTTGAGTGTAGAGAAAGCAATCCAAGATTTAATTCTCAACCACTTACCAAATTCCATCAAGTGTCAAACACTTTGATGTAAGTTGGTGGGACCCACTTAAAATTCCAAATTTTAGTCGGACAATCCAACACGCAACTTCGCTTAGGCCTGAGTTCGCTTTATTCCGAATTAAGCGAATTACCGTTGTGACTTAATTAAGTCCAATTTAATTAAATAATAATTCTTCGCATATTATTATGTAAGTCGCTTATGAATTAATTCTAAATTAATTCGTTCGCTTGAATTAAAATCTAATTTTAATTCTGCTTTGAAATCTGATTTCATTTAATATATCTAATATATTATTTTAGCATAATTAAATAAATTAAATAGTAAAATCTAATTTCACTATTAAATTTACTTTACCGATTAATTCTAAATTAATCGCGTTCTCTCTTCTCGACGAATTTAATCCCAGATTAATTATTACCGTAATTAATCCCAGATTAATTTTCTCTCTCATAATTAATCACAGATTAATTTTCTGTTCGAGTCAAATCTCAACGGTGAATCTCCGGGAAGCGACCCAAGAGATCCCTAGATATGTTGGTAGTAAATACGGTCATCAGACTATCCGAATATGTGCATACCCGGTACCACATTCTCACCGATTTACAAGACATGGTTGGCTTCTAGCAAAGCACCGTGCCTACACAATTCTCCAGAAATATTCTTTAAAGGAATATGTAATCTTTGTCAGGCGTAGCATACGTAGTATTGCGTATTACGATCCAGTATCGATTGTCAAATGCTAGGCCTGGGGCTGGAATTGTGTCTGCCCCGTACGAAGCATATATCGGATCTCTGGTAACTAGTCTCTATAATCGGATAATCATGACCTAGTCATATTATCCCGATAGCTGCAGCATACAAGAGTACCAGTTTCGTATCCTGCGTGATCATCATCTCCATATGACTGAAGTGATACTTCCATCTTGACATCAAATCCAATACACTACGATTCTCAATATACCTAGAAGAGGCTTTAACAGAACCTGTTAAAGCCCCAGACGACCAAAACCAAAATATACTGATTATCGCAAGTATAGCGATGCAAGTCTCAGGTTAAGACCAAATACACCTACCATGATTCAGATTCCCATAGACATATAGTCATACTACCAATGAGATTCCGTGGGGTCTATCCAGAGCGAAGCTGTTTCCGTTCCATCGGTAAACACAACCTCCTATTACACTTGCATGAGTATCTAATACCCAAATATATGATAACTATGTCGTTATGCTTCCATAATGCGCACAAGTACAATACTAGTCTATTCTGCATTACCGATGTCCAGTCTTGATAATACTATGACTACGGATATTTATTGATTAAACCTTAGTGGATTAATATTGTCTCATATCTTATTTATCCGATACTAATCATATGGACTTTTATCATTTATATATCCCGGTAATCCAATAACAAATGATAAAAGAGCAATTTCCTTTGTCACATAGTTAATTTGTACAACAACACCATGTTTTGTACAAAAAGTGATGCTATTGGTCATAATTGTCCAACAATCTCCCACTTGTCCTATAGCCAATCATCAAGTGTCCTACACCTGAACTATGTAAGGGTCGCTCAAACTTCTGTTGAGAAATAGCTTTCGTCAGCGGATTTGCAACTTTATCATCTGATACGTTATATTCGATCATCACATCGCCACGATGTATAATCTAATGAATCAGATGAAACAGTGGAAGTATATACTTGGATCATTGATGAGACCGCGGTTCCTTAGCCTGTGTTGTAGCCTAGCTCAGTTGCTAACAGAACTACTCATAGTCCAATTAGGATATATATAGATCCAAAATACTTCTATTGCTGCCTCAACTGCAGCAATGTTCCTCTTTTGTTATTTATTCGGCAACAATATCTTGCTTGGAACATTTCCAGCTCACTATTTCGTTATTCAAACTAAGTATGTACCCTTATGTGACTTACATTCGTTTTCATCAGTTTGGAAACTTACAGCAGTGAACCTAGTTACCTCAAGTTCTCATTTCCCATATTTTAAGAACGCATCCTTAGTTCATCTAAGATACTTAAGGATTTTCTTAACATCAATCCAGTGACCATCACCTGGATTGGCCTGATTGTGACTCTATATGCTCAAAGCATATAAGACACCAGGTCACGTAAATAACAAAACGTACGAACACTGAGAGAGTGTCAGCAGCTTTCTAGATCTATCCTAGTAGATCTTTATTCCTAGAATAAAGCATGCTTCTCCCAGGTATTCCATGGAGAAATTTTAATGAAAGTCAAGCTTTCACCGATTATATTATGGGAATGTTATTGCTAAGAAGCAATACATCATCAACTTATAAGACATTCACTGTCAGTGCGCTCCCACTAACCTTCTTATATACACAAGAATCATATTCGTTTTGAATGAAATCATATACCATTATGATCTCATCAAAACATTGGTTCCAATAATGCCATGCTTGCTTCAATCCATAAATGGATTGATTTAACTTGCAAACCTTGTTTGCATGTTTTGGCACGACAAAACCGTCAGGATGTTATAAACTTCCTCCAAAAGGTTTCCGTTAAGAAAAGCAGTTTTGACGTCCATATGCCATATTTCATAAATGAAATATGCAGCATTAGCAAGCATTATCCAAATGGATTTAATCATGGCAATATATAAAAGGTTTCATCGTAATCGACACAATGTCGTTGATGATACCCATTCTGTAAAAGCCTAGCTATGTACATTTATATATTGCCATCCATGTATGTCTTCCTTGAAGACTCATATAGTACCAATAGGCACAATGCCTTCTGGTACATCAACCAGTGTTCAAACTTGGTTGTATAGATGGAATCCATTTCGTACTTCATGGCACTTTTCCATAAAAGGAGTCGATACCTTATATCACTTCCTCATACGTAGCTAGTTCATCTTCCTCAATAAGATTGATATCTACATGAGGTGAGATCAGAAACCCATAGCTCCCAGGTTGTTTTCTGACTCTCTCTGACCTATGTGGTTCTTATGTATTCGAAAATTATTGGTATAGTTTCATCCCTGATGAACTATTGGTGTTCCGTGAGGATTCGGTGCCTGGAACAATATTACTCCGATTTTTATCGAGTTTTGCTTTCCTCCCACTTACCACTACATATAGATATTCCTCTTAGGTATAATGCCTTCCGATACAACAACCAGTGTCCAAAATTGGTTGGTATACATGGAATCCATTTCAGACTTCATGGCACTTTGCCATAATAGGGAGTCGATACCTTGTATCACTTCCTCATACGTAGCCAGTTCGTATTCCTCAATAAGATTGACATCTTTACGAGGTGAGATCAGAAACCCATACCTCTCAGGTTATTTTTTGACTCTCCCCGACTTGCGCGATTCTTGTGTATTTGAAGATTGTGGTATAGTTTATGTTGGATAGTTATGGCCCATAGCATCACTATTTGTACAGATCATGGTGTTGTTGTACAAATTAACTATGTGACAAAGGAAATTGCCCATTTATCATTTGTAATTGGATTATCTAGATATATAAATGATAGAAGGTCCATATGATTAGTTTCGAATTGAGATGATATGAGACAATATCAATCCATAAAGGTTTATTCATTAAATATCTCTAGTCATAGTATTATCGAGATTGGACATCGATAATGCAGAATATACTATTATTGCACTTGTGCGCGTTGTGGGAGTATAATAGCATAGTTCTCATATATTTGGGTATAGGATACTCATACAAGTGTAATAGGAGGTTATGTTTACCGATGGTACGGAAACAGCTTCGTTCTGGATAGACCCCTCGGAATTTCATTGGTAGTATGACTATGTGTCTATGGAAGTCCGAATCAGGGTAGGTGTATTTGGTCTTAACCTGAGACTTGCACCACTAATACTTGCGACAATCAATATACTTTGGTTTTGGTCGTCCACGGCTTTAACAGGTTCTGTGTACTCCTCTTCTGGGTATATTGAGAATCGTAGTGTATTGGGTGTAATGTCAAGACGGAAGTATCACTCCAGTCATAGTGGAGATGATGATCACGTAGGATACAGAACTGGTGCTCTTATGCACTGCAGTTATTGGGATAATATGACTAGATCATGATTTTCTGATTATAGTGACTAGTTACCAGAGATCTAATATGTGCTTCGTACGGGGCAGACACAATTCCAGCCCCAAGCCTTGCACGTGACATCCGATGCTGGATCGAAATACGCAATACTACGTATACTATGCCTGATATAGATCACATATTCCAGTAAAAAGCCCACTGCCGAGAGCTTTTTACATATTTCGTGACCTTTACGGATGTGGCATCGCGTTATGGTTATGTGTTTCTTTTGAAACATAAATCAGAAACTTTTGATTAATTAAAAGAGTTTCGACACGAAGTAGACAAACAGATCGGCTAAAGTATTAAAACCATCCCAGTTAGACCATGATGAAAATACTTAAGAAATAAGTTTCTCAAATACTTGAAAGAGTATAGTATTCTTTCAATGAGGACTCCTCCCGGAACACGTTTCCCAGTAGACCATGATGAAAATACTTAAGAAATAAGTTTCTCAAATACTTGAAAGAGTATAGTATTCTTTCAATGAGGACTCCTCCCGGAACACGTCAATTTGACGGTGTGTCCGAACAGAGAAACCAAATTTTGTTGGACATGATAAGGTTAATCATCAGTCGCTCTGAGCTACCATTTCCTTCAAGGGATACGCTTAAATAGTGCAAAACTTATTTTGAATAAGGTTCCATAAAAATCTGTTTGACAGACTTCATATTAGATATGAACAAAAATGAAACGAAAAACCTGAAGATTTGGGAATGCTAGGCATATGTTTGGATGATACCAAACTAGAACCCAAATCGGATAAGTTCTAAGTTGTGGGTTATCCTAGGGAAACCAAAGTATAGTACTCATACAACTCACAAGAGAACAATGTAATTGTTGCTCGCCATGCGGTTTTCCTAAGAGGATACCTATATGCAGTGGTAAGTGGGAGGAAAGTAAAACTCGATGAAAATCAGAGTAATACTGTTCCCGGCACTAATTCCTTAATGGAACACAATAGTTCATCAAGGATGAAATTATACCAATAATCTTCGAATACATAAGAACCGCGATAGTCGGAGAGAGTCAGAAAACAACCTGGGGTATGGTTTTTGATCTCACCTCAAAAAGATGTCAATCTTATTGAGGAATACGAACTGACTATGAATGAGGAAGTGATACAAGGTATCGACTCCCTATTATGGCAAAGTTCCATGAAGTCCGAAATGGATTCTATATATATGAACTAAGTTTAGATACTAGTTGATGTACCGGAAGGCATTATGCCTATTGGTACTATGTCCGAAATGGATTCTATGTATATGAACTAAGTTTAGATACTAGTTGATGTACCGGAAGGCATTATGCCTATTGGTACTATATAAGTCTTCAAGGAAGACATACATGGAAGGAAACATACCAACGTACTAAGCTAGGCTTGTAGCGAAAATGTATCGTTATCAACATTGTGTCGATTATGACGAAACCTTTTACTCGTTGCCATGGTTAAATCCATTTGGATAATTCTTGCTAATGCTGCATGTTTCATTTATGAAATATGGCAGCTGAACGTCAAAATCGCTTTCCTTAACGAAAACCTTTTGGAGGATGTGTACAACATCCTTACGGTTTTGTCGTACAAAATGAGCAAACAAGGTTTGTAAGTTAATTCGATCCATGGATGGATTGAAGAAAGCATGTGTTCTTGGAATTATCGTTTTGATGTAATCATAATGGTGTATGATTTAACTCAAAACGAAAATGATTCTTGTGTATAAAAGAAGGTTAGTGGGAGCGCACTGATAGTGAAGTCTGAATAATGATGATATGTCATTTCTTGGAATGATATTCCCATAATAACAATCGATGAAAGCTTGGCTTTCATGAAAATTCTCCATAGAATTCTTGGGAGAACAACCTTTATTCTAGGAATAAAGATCTCCGGGATAAATCTAAAGGTTGTTAGCACTCTCCGAGAACTCGTACATTGATATAAATGTACGTGACATGGTGTCTCATATGCTTTGAGCATATGGAGTCACGATCAGGCCATCCAAGTGATAGTCATTGATTGATGTTAAGAACATCCTTGAGTATCTTAGAGGAACCAAGGATGCTGTCTTAAACTATAGAGAAGGAGAACTTGAAGTAACTGGGTTCACTGCTTCAAGTTTCCTAACCGATAAACGACTATAAGTCGTAGCGACGGTACTATAAAGTTTGAATAACAGAACAGTGAGCGGGAAATCTTCCATCCAAGATATTGTTGCCGAATAAACAACAAAAGTGGATAATTGCTGCAACTGAGGCAGCAATAGAAGCCATTTGGGTCGATAATAATACTAATTAGATTAGAAGTAGTTCTGTTAGCAGCTGAGCTAGGCTACAACACAGGCTAGAGAATAATGGTCTCATCAACGATCCATATAAATACTTCAAATATTCATCTGATTCGTTCGGATCATACATTGTGGCGATGTGATGATCGAATAAATCGCATCAGATGATAATCATGCAAATCCACTGACGAAAGCCTTCCTCAGCAGAAATTTGAGTGAATCGTACATAGTTCGGGTGTAGAACACTTGAGTGATTGGCTATAGGCCAAGTGGGAGATTGTTGGACAGTTATGGCCCATAGCATCACTTTTTGTACAGATCATGGTGTT
Source organism: Zanthoxylum bungeanum (assembly GCA_019454045.1). Classification (NCBI taxonomy): domain Eukaryota; kingdom Viridiplantae; phylum Streptophyta; class Magnoliopsida; order Sapindales; family Rutaceae; genus Zanthoxylum; species Zanthoxylum bungeanum. The sequence goes on along the minus strand of SKCR01041725.1, from coordinate 456 downwards.
GTTGTACAAATTAACTATGTGACAAAGGAATTGCCCTTTTATCATTTGTAATTGGATTACCTAGATATATAAATGATAGAAGGTCCATATGAATAGTTCCGAATTGAGATGATATGAGACAGTATCAATCCATAAAGGTTTAATCATTAAATATCCCTAGTCGTAGTTGTTGGAAATCTAATAACCATATCCCAAGATCAAAAACAGCAAGATATATATAAGAATGAACTAGATTGAAGTAATGGCGGAAACAATACTCACAAAAGCCAAATGTGGATGCTATGGATGAAGCGAAAATTGCTCCTTTGTGCAGTGGGGAATTCGGCCAAGCAGTAAAGAGAAGCTCCAAGCTTTAGTTGATCATTCCAAGCTTAAGATGAGTTCCCATAACACCTTGTATGATCCCTTGATGGTGCTAGCCAAGATGTGTTCTTTATGTTCCAAACAAACACAAAT
>SKCR01041724.1:0-41236 GCA_019454045.1 Zanthoxylum bungeanum | reverse complement strand
TCATAATTGTCCAACACCACCAAACCAGTAAACAATGGTGCTATGAGTGCCATCAACCTGTCCCTGAAATCTGGGTCTATGGGCGTTACGTCTCGCCATCCCCATAGCCCAATACCTAGGATCTAGAGCCATATGTCATCTCTAGTCATGTATCCGGTGTGCACAAGTCCATATCCATCAATTCCATATCCGTCAAATCCATATCCATCAATTCCATATATATATAAAGTTACATCTGAGGTGATTTTTCCCCCATGCCTCCAAAATCTTAAATCATACATTTGAAAAATCATTTTCATCATCAAAGCAATTAATCTGAAACAAAGCTCAAATCATAATTTTCAACTTGCTTGAAATTAACAATTTCACGTATAAATTCACCAAATCAAGATTTGCAAAATTGTAATCTGAAAACATAATTAAAATTCTGAAATAAATACTCCCAGATAAAAGAAAAGTATCCACTCACAGTGCTACGGTAATTCAGGTACGGTATGCGGTGTAAGTAATCTCCAAGTGTCCGGCCAATGATCTAAGGCCAAAGAAATAGTTAGTTTTCCTTGTAATAAATAGAAAAGTATATACAATCAATGGTTGATGTTTACACTTATGGTATGACTTATCATATGTCTACTCATCTATACAAAGCCCTTAGAGTGCCCCTAAACATCTTAGGATAAAACTGGAATGATTAAAAATATATCTTGAAAAAGTGTCATGCGTCGCGACACAGACTTTGGGCATTGCGACATACATGCAAATGGGTGAGGCAGGAACCATCCTCTACTTCACACGTCGCGACACTACCCACCAAGCGTCGTGACGCGCCTAGCCCAACACAAATCCAGAACCCATTTTTCCAGCACGCGTCGCGATGCCAGGGAGTTTGCGTCGCGACGCGAGGCTATTTTCCAGGACTGAAATTGTAATTTCACTCCATACACCATTTCCTCAACATCACACTAGCTACAACCATAACAAATACATTACATATCATCAATTCCACTCTTAAACACTATCTCAAAACCAAATCATAACCATTTATAAACCCCAACTTAAATTCACACTTAGGGATTTCACAATTGTGGGTTTCTCAATGTAGACGCTGGTTTTCACCAGAGGTCCACAATCGAGATTTCGTTGAGAGAGGCACTAGCGATCCTGCAAAATAGAGGTAGAGTGAGCGGGAGTTCTACCCACCGGTGTGGTGGGTGCCGGGGGCACTCCGACGCTCTAGTCAGTAGAGGAGATGAGCTATAAACACCGTAGGATGATGAACAAGGGCAGATATTACCTTGATTCCTGTGTTATGCCGTGAGGGCGGTAGGTGAGAGGTGCTGAGGGCTATGGAGAGAGTATTCTCAGGCTGTGAGTATGAGAGCTTGGCCCCCCCATTCTCTTCAGGATTTTGGTTCCTCTTATAGGCTATTCCAGGTGGGACTCATGTATGCCTTAATTGTCATACGCTTTAGATGCTTGTAACGGTCGAATCAATGTGAGGCAGTTATGGATAGTCATGGAGAGGCAGTTATGGATTGTTATGAAGATGCAGTTATGGGTTTGTACGTTTCATCATGGGTTGGCATTAATTGGGTTCGGGTATCGGTCTTTGGGTATGATGTTTCTCCGAGCCTGGGCCTGCACAATGTCTTCGGGTTCGGTTAGAGGTTTTCGGTGGTGCATTTAGCAGTGGGCCTGAGACAAAAGGTCGAAATTACCCTTAGACCAAATTTGGCCCGTACAGTTTGTCCCATACTCTCTAAGTCAATGAGTCATTGGCTTGGAGAGTACTTGACGCTTGTGTCGCTTGGGATGAGGCCATGGTGTGTAGGTGTACTCGAGCATTGATGCTACCTACTGATTGAACCAAACAAATGTGTAGTTATGAATTTGACTCTACAAGAGCCTTTGGGGAAGTACCCAGTCGGCCGAACCAGATGACGGTCGGGAAAATGAACTTGACTCTACCAGAGCCATTGGGGAAGTACCCAATCGAATGAACCAGATGAAGGTCAGGATATAAATCATACAATATGTGTAAACCATGTCTACAACTTGACTAGACACGAGTCTATGAGGGATGTCCCCGGTCGACTGGACTTGCTGAGGCCAGGAAGGTATAAGTCATATGACATGTGTAATCCATGTCTACAACTTGACTAGACATGAGTCTATGAGGGATGTCCCCGGTCGACTGGACTTGCTGAGGCTAGGAAGGTATAAGTCATACGACATGTGTAATCCATGTCTACAATTTGACTAGACATGAGTCTATGAGGGATGTCCTCTGTCATTCTTGACTCAATATGAGTCCATGGGGGAATGTCCCTGGTTGACTGAACCAGATGGAGGTTCAAGAGTTATTTCATGCGACATGTGTCGTCTGGACTGTAGGAAGTCCATGTCTTCATTTGACTCGACATGAGTCTATGGGGATGTCCCCTGTCAAACTTGACTCAATATGAGTCCATGGGGGAATGTCCCCGATCGACTGAACCAGATGGAGGTTCAAGAGTTATTTCATGCGACATGTGTCGTATGGACTGTAGGAAGTCCATGTCTTCATTTGACTCGACATGAGTCTATGGGGATGTCCCCTGTCAAACTTGACTCAATATGAGTCCATGGGGGAATGTCCCCGGTCGACTGAACCAGATGGAGGTTCAAGAGTTATTTCATGCGACATGTGTCGTATGGACTGTAGGAAGTCCATGTCTTCATTTGACTCGACATGAGTCTATGGGGATGTCCCCTGTCAAACTGACTCAATATGAGTCCATGTGGGAATGTCCCCGGTCGACTGAACCGGATGGAGGTTCAAGAGTTATTTCATGCGACATGTGTCGTCTAGACTGTAGGAAGTCCATGTCTTTATTTGACTCGACATGAGTCTATGGGGATGTCCATTGTCAAACTTGACTTGATGAGACCAGGACAATCTCCATACTACTGGTCAAGGACCATGAGAGTGTTCAAATTTTCCTAGTCTAGATGAAGGTCATATGTTGACTCTACATCTCCATACTACAGGTTACCAGATGTGATGAGGTCTAAGCAAGTTTTCATTCTACTACTCACAATGAAGGTCCAAGAAACTCTACACTACATATGCTTCTGAAGAAAGTACACGGAAACACTTCATTATACCTGATGAAGGTACATGGAAGAGTCTACACACTCTAGTAATGATGAAGATTCATGAGGGTCTTCATTCCTCATCCTACAGGATCTAAACATTGGTCAATGAGGGTCTTTACTCTACTAGACCTGATGAAGGTCTATGGGGGTCTTTCTTTCTCATACTACAAGACCTGATGATGGTCCATGAGACTACTGTCGAATGGGCTATCAAATGGACCTGATGATGGTCCAAGAAGGTCATCACTCATTATACTAGACCTGAAGAAAGGTCAAAGAGGGTTTCACTCCTCACACTACAATACCTGCTAAATATCAATGAGGGTCTTTATTCCTCATACTACCATCCTTACTCTATAAGACTTAACAAAGGTCAGTGAGGGTCTAAGGTCAAATAGACCTCATGAAGGCCCAAAATAATTTTCACTCTACCTACTAGATGGAGGTTGTTCGATTGAACCTGGTGTAGGTTATAATGATCTTTCATTCTAGGCATGAAAAAAGATTCCCTATGTAGTCTAGAATTGGTAATATTAAATCAACGTAGTATGGAAAAGATGACTAACCTTTCATGTCGTCTGAGGAAGAGATGGTAATTTTCTTTATGTACCGCGGGTCGATGGCCATCCACCTTGTTGTATGGGAATTGAATAGACAATATATTTTATCATCTCATTTATGTCGAGCGGGGCAATTGAAAAACCTTTATGTGTGTTGCGTTTAATGGCACTACTCCTTGATGCCAACTTACATCCTGTTGAATGAGTCCTCTGATAAATATACGTGTAGTGTCCAATGGGCATCCCCCAGACCATGGCATAAGCCTACAAAGGACAAAGTCCAGATGAAATAAATTAAATCCAAATGGTAATAGATATGGCACGCAGGCCACAAATTATAAAATGGACTGGCAAGCTCAATTATGAAAATAAAGCCCAAACGCTCAAAAGGGAAGCCACCTGAAGAATAATGGCCTATTGTTAATATTTCTCAGCAAATTTAGCTCATGCCCATCTCCCACACACAAACCATCATATAACCCACTTGCCAAATAAGCGAAATGATTGCCAAAGCCCAACAAGGCACAACGCTTCCCACGCTCAAGTTGCTTGGAAAAATGCTAGCATGCATGGAAGACGCAAAACCCATGCCAGACCCCGCTGGCCACTCGCGCAAAACCAGGCCCACTGATTAAAGATCCAGCCCTAGCCTATTTGAGCATCAGATCTCGCTCAAAGGAGCCGACGACAGACATGCAGGCCCATAAACCATAGGAAATCCGAAGCCCAAAATGGACACATGTTTGCCACGCTCAAAAGTGCAAAACGAGTTTGAAAGAGTAGGCCCATTGACGTTGCCCATCTCCCACACACAAACCAAATAACCAAGCACATGATTTGATGGACCACTCGCCAAGAAAAATAAAAACACGTGAAAGTGTCTCCTGAAATTCAAAATTCAAAGTAACCCACGTGAAGCACCCTACCATACGACAGTTTTGCTGCCAGCCCACCCACATGAAAAAACTAGCTTGGCACAATGCCCAAGCCACAAGAAATCACTCTCTGGCCCACTCGTACAAGAGCCATGCATAGACTACACGCCAAACACAATAGTCTCATATCTCTTGGAGCACCGAGCATAAATTACAGAGCCAAGCAGGTCGTCGAAAATATCCATCATTCAAGACATACACGAGTTGGGCCATATGAAGAAGCCACTCTATGAATGACTTCAAAGACCAACCCAAATCATATTCACTATAGCCCAGAGGTCCACAATCGAGATTTCGTTGAGAGAGGCACTAGCGATCCTGCAAAATAGAGGTAGAGTGAGCGGGAGTTCTGCCCATCGGTATGGTGGGTGCCGGGGGCACTCCGACGCTCTAGTCAGTAGAGGAGATGAGCTATAAACACCGTAGGATGGTGAACAAGGGCAGATATTACCTGATTCCCGTGTTATGCCGTGAGGGCGGTAGGTGAGAGGTGCTGAGGGCTATGTAGAGAGTATTCTCAGGCTGTGAGTATGAGAGCTTGGCCCCCATTCTCTTCAGGATTTTGGTTCCTCTTATAGGCCATTCCAGGTGGGACTCATGTATGCCTTAATTGTCATACGCTTTAGATGCTTGTAACGGTCGAATCATGGAAAGGCAGTTATGGATAGTCATGGAGAGGCAGTTATGGACTGTTATGAAGATGCAGTTATGGGTTTGTACATTTCATCATGGGTTGGCATTAATTGGGTTCGGGTATCGGTCTTTGGGTATGGTGTTTCTCCGAGCCTGGGCCTGCACAATGTCTTCGGGTTCGGTTAGAGGTTTTCGGTGGTGCATTTAGCAGTGGGCCTGAGACAAAAGGTCGAAATTACCCTTAGACCAAATTTGACCCGTACAGTTTGTCCCATACTCTCTAAGTCAAGAAGTCATTGGCTTGGAGAGTACTTGACGCTTGTGTCGCTTGGGATGAGGCCATGGTGTGTAGCTGTACTCGAGCGTTGATGTTACCTACTGATTGAACCAAACGAATGTGTAAACAACATCAAGCACACCCAATCAACACACCCCAATCATCAAAACTCATTATATCAAAGATTTGAGTTAAGCCCTACTCACCTTAATATCAATTATTTCTTCACTATTAGAGTCTCCAAACCTCTCTTTTCTCATTCCCTAACTTGCATGTGTGATTAAGCATCTAATTTACCTTGAATTTGGTTGAAGAAATGAATGGAAGTTTTGTACTTATCCCCATCTCTCACGTTTCTACTTCTTCACAAAATGAGGGTTGAGTGCAATAAAGTCCTCTTTTATACTAGGGGCAGAATGCAAAAGATTAAATGATGAAAAATGTTTAAAACTATAAGAATTTTCCAGTTTGGTCCATAAATATTGTTCATCCAAATTTGAGTTACATTTTCGATTTATTTCTGTTCCGAATTTGAAGGAATGTCCAACATGAAAGTTGTAGATCTCGATTTTATCTTTCAGACGATATAAAATTTATAGAAATCAGATATCGTATGAGAAAATTACGATTCAAATACTAAATATTATCCGTATTATGCCTTAGAATGAATTCTGTATCGGTACTACAAGGAATTTGTCGAATAAGCTTAAAGTAATTTCATGAGCCTAATACACACTTCCATATGATCATATAACATGTATTATATTATTCCTAACTTAGTAGTCGTCGGGTTATCGGGGTGTTATAATGACGAGTGTCAAGTAGCCGAAAATATCAACATTTACCTGCTCTGCTTAAGTTTGGAATGAGTGATTTGACGGCGGAGTTTCTAACGATTCAAAAAAAAAAACATCTCATGTGCAAGAAGGTTGTAGTACATGTTACCCTTGACAAAATTGAAATGGGTTTCTTCTGGCGAGGCTGAAATTGTGAAAAGATTTATAAGCCCATAAAACCCAGTTTTTTTTGAATTAGCACTAGACCGAGTATAAAAATGTCAAAACAATTTATTGCTTTACAAATATATCATTCTATTTTGGAAGAATATGGATATATAGAAGCATCAAGCATGTAGTAGTACATATGTATGCTATTTGCTAAGAAGCATCAAACTCCAAAAATAGAATAAAGTTTAGTTTATGATGCCTTGAAAGATATAAAGCAAGTCACCTTTTTTATCTGTTCATTCTTTAGTGTCATTATAACCAAAAGAAACTTTGTGCTGCATGCATGAGCTGAAAGGATCAGCAGAGCTTGCTGCTTTGTTGCTTTCAAGATGGAGACTTGACATGGATGCGGTGTGCTTTTCATTTTGTTTGGACCTTCGTGGTTCTATCCAATAAGAGAATGTGCACCAAAGCCAATGCCATGCTTCCATGGCTCTCGGGTTAAGCAAAAAATAAAAACTTGCTCAACCTTTTATTTTTGAAATATTGGAAATCTCGCTGTCAAATCATCCAATCCGTTTTAAGCGGAGCAGGTAAAATCTTTGGTTATCTAGGGCTCTTACAAAAATTGCACCCCCTACACTCGAACTCGGAACCTGACAAATAAGTTTTTTTTTTTTTTTTTTGAATCGTTGGAAACCTCACCGTTAAACCACCTCTTCTAAGCTTAAACGGAGCAGGTAAAACCTCCGACTGTCCTAGACTCTTATAGAAAACGCAATCCCTATATTTGAATCCAAGATCTCAAGATTAGATCTTAAACCACGTCTCCTAAATATTTTACCACAAAACCACACCTGTAAATGAAACCCTTTTTATTTTTCATCCCAAATTTTCCTTTTATTTGTCATTTATCCCTAGGTGTCAAATTACAAATAGTTCCATAACACAAATTGTTGAGTAGAAAATTGACTTTGACTTCTAATTGTAGAGAAGAGAATATTCTTCCATACTCGTTAATATATATGGAAAGATTCAAACTCTATTCTTTATGTATAAAGAGAGAAGTAGTTTACCACTCAACTAACCTTAAAAATCGACTATAATTTATAAATTTTTTATTCTTTCATACTCGGTAATATACATGAAATGATTCAAATTAACTCTATTCTTTATGTGTGTACACACACACACATATATATATATATATTATATATATATATATATATATAAAAGTAGTTTACCACTCAACTATTAAACCTAAAAATCGACTACGAATCATAAAAAATTTTAAGATTTAAAAGATACTGTATGAAAGTTTTTATAGTTTCAATAGTCAGGGATGAACCAAAAAGTTATATGATTAATGATAACAAGTGATACCCAAAATTGATCATATGATGGAAGTGCTACTGGTATATATATAAAAAACGTCAAATCATTCTTTGGGCTTAAGCGGAACAGGTAAAATCTTCGACTATTATAGGCTCTTACAAAAAACATATTCCTTGGATTCAAACCCAGTACCTCAAGATAAGATCGTGAGACGTTATCGTGAGACGTCATACACCATCAAACCACGCTCCTTCGAGACGTTACCGGTATATTCTTTGCATAAATAATCATCATTCTTCACGAGGGAAAGAAATTTGGTGGCAAGATGGTAATTAAGTGGTTAATTAGCACAATCATGTTCAGCTTTAAGAGCATAAAACCTGGAGAAGAGAGAATCTATAGGTGGTGTAGTAACCCTAAACAACACCAATCACTAAAATGTGAGAGGTTGTGCATAATGTGGGGGACTACATGGTCCCCCACATTGGCCACCATTATGAAAATTTGGGGACCCTCAACACTCCCATCATCAATTTTTTTTTTAATGGCTCATGCCTCACGCCTTCAATAATTTTTAAAGCTCACAAACACGAGATAGTATATCATGTTTCGGGTGTATATGTCATCTCTCTCACAGCAGTTGAGTCTCACACAATTGTAAAACCCTGAGAGAGATGATATATACACCCGAAATATAATATAATTTTTCCACAAACACACTTCAAAGTCATTTGATAAAGATGTGGCTTCCACTATAAAGCACCCATATAGCATGGCTACAAAAAACAATGAGCTTATTATGTACCAAATGTTTAATATATGATGTTGATAAAGTTATATATGTTGGTGAGTAATGATGTTTAAGATTCCATTTGGGGTTTTTTAAATGATTAATGAGAAAAAAATACTCATTTAAAAGAAAGAAACATACACTAATTTGATCCTAATACATTTACAGGTTTTGGGGGTTAAAAGGTACAATAAATAAGTAGTTGAATATGGGACAATAATGAGCCAGATGTAAAGGATGATGAACTTGGTGGTTAAAAGGGGCAATGGGGCATTGTTTCAAAGTTATTAATCAAGTCAATTGATTAGACTGATTATGGCTTTTTTTGGTATTGTGGTTTGATATGTGATTAGGTGATAAAATTATATTTTGATCAAAATATAATTTTTGAGTGTTTAGTTAATGATTAAAAAAAATTATGATTACTAATCGTGATTTATTTTAAAAATTGAGTTTTGCAAAAGTTAAAATTTTTAATTTTTTCCTACCATCAAAATATTAGAAAAACACACCACAATTATTATTATTTTTAATATAAAATAAAATTACATAATATCATTTATGAATCACCATTTCTTCATCATATTTTTCAACTACAACACTAAACATAACCAGACAACCAGATTATTTGTAAAACCTGAATAGCCCACAACTACAGTGACATGATTATGGTAATTTTGACAAATTAGCATTTTGCCCTTAGTACAAAAAATTATTATTTATTTTAAAAGTTTGAGAGATAGAAAAATGGTAATTTTTTTCTAAAATTATGAATATGTTCATTTTTTGTAAGAAAAAAATATGGTTGTCCAAATTTGATTAAAAATTGCCACTAGTCCAATTTTGTTAATCTCCTATTAACTAGCGTGGGCCCGCATTTTGTGCGGATTTAGCTCATATTTGACTATAATTTTATATGATAATAAAAATCTTAATGTAATCTCAAAATTACATTTAATAAGAATTGAATTACTAATTTCATTCTCAATTTAAATAATAAATTATTTCAAATAATTTGATAATTCGAACATAATTGAGGGGTAAATTCTCAAATAATAACATATCTGAGAATTCACATGGATCTAAATATTGGCAAGATCTGAATATGTAAATAAACAATGAGGTAGAATTTTTACTTAAACTTTTTTTATTAATCATAAAATTATATTAGAATGATATTTAAACAACACATCAAGATTATTATAATGTTTATATTTTATCCCCAAAGGATAACCTACTCAACATAAATTTTACAGACTTTTTTTTTTTTTTTGATGGCTATCTCTTTCTACTACTTCGTAATCATTAATTTCTAAGTCCATCGTCATTTCGTCAGTAATAAGTAGCATAGAGATTGCATACGTACACACTTTTTTTAGTTTTCATGAAATTTGAGTATTTATTAGCATAGAGTTTGCATACGTGCATGATTAGTTGGTCAAGTAATTAAAGTTAAATTGGCCTCTTAGAGACAAGAACTAAACTTCGGGTTCCCACACGGAGATTGAAAATACTAAACTATAAAAAATAAATTAAAGAAATTAAAATTAAAATTAAAATTAAAAAAAAAATGAATTCATGCCGCTTTTGAATCAAAATACAAACTCTCCCTATTTTTCTTCTCATTTTTTCCACTACTATCTCTTTCTTCTAAATTATATAAATTTATATACGTATTTTTATTAAGAATAAAATAGATCAACTTGTTAGTTTTTTTTAAGAATATGATAACTTAATTTAATATTTAATTAAAATTATTTTATTTTATTTTAAAATTGAGTCGCCTACGTGGCGCATTGAGAGACGTATTTGATTAAGAATATGATAGATCAATTTGTTAGTTTTTTTTTTCTAAAGAATATGATAACATGAGTCATATTGGGATTTACATAATTACAAAAGAATAGATCAATTCTTTCGGGATTTACATGAGTCAGATCCCACATGTTCAATCAAATGTAATTTGTATTATTGGGGTTTAAAGACGTAGAACATGTCAGGGAACATTGCCACCCAAAAGATTCATAATTACATGATTATTTGATAGAGAGTATTGATTGATAATATAAATTAATTTTTATGTATTGTATTGATAATTTAAACTATCTTATAAACTCATTAAATGTTATATCAAATGGTACAATAATATCAAAAAACTTGCATACATACTTGAGCTTCAAGCATTCTTTGTACCTTTCTATTATCATTTTCCTCCTAACAAATATAGACTAGTGTTTTCGTAACCGTACTAATAATCGATTCGGTGATTTAAAAGGTTTAATAAGTCACTAGTTCGATCGGTTGAACCATTCTGAAAAAATGATATAACCGAAAGACGTCATAAATAGTTTTATTTAATTAAAAATTATAAAAAAATATTAAATTTAATTTTTTTGTTTTAAAAATTAAAAAAATTGAATCAGTCCGAACCGATTCGTCGATTTTAAATGATTTTTATTGATTTTGACTAATTTTTAAGAGTTGAGTGAACCGAACTCACGACTGTTTTTTGATTTGACCAGGTGAATCAACGTGATCCAAAAATATCATATTGAAATCTCTCTATACAGGTGATTGACACATACATCACGTGACCGACTATAAATCAATCTTCTGTTTAGTACCTTAAATTATTTATGTACATTTATATCTAAAATTCTCATTTTCAGTACTATTTTCGTAAATTGACACAAATTTTTAATTATTTTTTAGATTGGTTACATCATATTAAGTATCGCTGTCTTGGCTGTAAAATTTATCTAAATTTTAACAAGATATTCGCAGTCAGCTTAATTTTAATTGGCTAATTTGAAAATATCAAAATATACTCTTTTTGTCACAATTACGGTGAATACACAAAAAAAGAAAGGGCAAAATGGGCAAATAAGGAAAAAGAAAAGGTGACGTGCTTTAACTGCATAAAACTATAAAAAGAAAAGGAACGGCTTAAAAAGTCATGTCTGAAGCCAAGCCAACCTGTATTCACTTTAGGAGTGTGCAACGGAAACACTTGTATTCGACTCCAAAATTAGGTTCAGGAATCAAAATCGATTATTTTAGGTTAGATTTTGGTTTTGAAAATGTGAAATAAGAAATTAGGTTTCGATTTTAGTTTTACATTTTAAAGAACCAGATCATACTTATCGAATCCAAAATTAGAATAGATTTTGGAACCAAAATTTTTATTTAAAATATTATCATTACCGATTAAGACATACTTGTTTTCTTAAAGTTTGTGTCAATGTTCATACTCCGGAGCAAATTTTGTACAGAGCCCACACATATTAGAATAAACACAAAACATAGTTATCAACATTATTTCAGGTTAGACATCTAACATTCATAATTTAAAGACCAACAACTAAAATACAAAATTATTGAAAACCTTTAAAATATTTTACGAATATTGGCTTTAATATGTTTCTAACAAATATTATCCTTCCACTTTACCACTTGAAATAAACGTTGTACACAATTTTAATTAAAATTATTATAACATTGCCCAACTTAAATTCACAAATACTATCATCAAAAGTATTGTATTATTCATTTCGAGAGATCAAAATATCTCATTCATATATATCCAACACTTCTAACAATAAATACATAGAATAAAATATCAAAACAATGTAAGTGTAAATAAAATATTGATTTTTTTTCCTAGTATTAATATATTAGGTTTTAAATAGGTTACTCTAAAACCAAATCGGAACGTATATGATATCTTGTTTAATAGAATTGATTGTGGTTCTAAAAGTTAAGGAAATAAATTTTTTAGGGTAAATTCCAGTGACATTTCATTTTACTCCGCCCTCCACTCTACACAGAATTTCGGAACCGGAACCTATTTTTGGAATTGAATTTAGAACCAATTTCGGAAACAAATTAAAACCCAATTTAAACATAATTTCATAACCAATTTTAAAACCCAATTTCATAACCAAAATTAAAGCCAATTTAAACCCAATTTCATAACCCAAATTAAAATCCAATTTCACAATCCAATTAAAATCCAATTTCATAAACCAATTAAAACCCAATTTAAGCTCATACATTTCCTACAAGAATATTATGTATTGAGTTGAAAATATTATATAATATACAATTTTATTTATTATTTTATTTATGTATAGAAAATTACCAAAAATATTATATAATATTTAAATGTGAGAAATAATTATATTCTTAAAATTTGACAAATAATTGTATTTTCTATATGGACCGACTTGCTTTTTAACTCACTTTGATCTGCAAAAAGATCTCTCTCTCTTCCCTGACGCAAATTTCAAAAAATGGTGCTGACATAGTTGTCTCTCCGAGTCTTCTCTTTACAGACTTTGCTTCTCTAGCATCATAGCGAATTAAGTGGAACTATTTAATTAAATATGATATTTTATTAATGGAGAAGACTCAATTTTGATGGGAACACAACAAACACAGAACGGGAGTTACAAGGCAGAGAGCGAGCCCAGAGGTGTTGTTGTCCATTGTAATTATGGTAGCATGTTTTAAGAGATAAGAAGCAAGAAGAAGCCATTTTTGGTCTGGGTTTTTGTCTCAGAATTTGCAAACAAGACAAGAAAGAGGAGGTTTTTTCTGTTGATGGGTGGCCTTGTTTGTTAACTTTTCTGAAGGCTATTTGCTGTTTGGGTTTTGTTTTTTTTTTTTTTTTTTCTTGTTTATTTGAAGGCTTGTTTTGGTGTTCAAAATGAAGTTCATGAAGCTGGGTTCAAAGCCTGATGCTTTTCAAGCTGATGGCAAATGCATCAGGTAAGAAAGTTTCCATTTTTGTTTAAAAATATTAACTTCGTATGTGTTCTAGATGAACTCGTGCTTCTGTTTCTTGTTTCTCTATTTATTTTTGTTATATTTTGGAAAATTTATGTGATCCTGTATTGTTCTTTGATAAGAAAAAGGAACATTAACCTTACTAGTTTGAAGAGAAATCATAATTAGGAAATAAAATATTGATCTCATTCATATTCTGTTGTTAGGTTACAAATTAACCACGTGGGCATTTTGATGAATGATTGTTGTTGTTATGACTTATGACTATAGTTCGTGTTATGATGGGTGAGTAAAAAAGAGAAGGTATCCTAGAGGGCGGTCCAGCTGTTGAACTGTTCTATTTTTGAAGAGTTAGTGGTCCAAAAATGCGGTAATGGCATAAAGGGATTGGAGGAATTTAATCATCACTATGAGTTCCTCCTTTTTTTTTTTGTTCTTTTTATGATTTAGTGAAAAACTTGGCATGTGGGTGAGTGGGTTGGGTGGAATTTATTTATGATTAGGTTAGCTGTTTGAGTAGTCAAATGAAATGTTTGCTATTGGAATGAACTAACCTCTTACTTTTGAACTGCATGTAATGTATTGTTAGTTTGAATGTTTGATGGTGGACTTGTCGATTTAGAGGAGCATATGGGATTTCACATTTTGTATTGTGTAGTGCAATTAATGTCGGTAAATTCAACTGAGAGATCTTTGTTCGTAATGACAAGTTTTTAAGCACATCTTTATTCCAATAGGATAAAACAAATTTGTGCGGTGTAGAATGCCAAATGAGAAGATTACTGATATTTGCTTAGTGTTTGACACTGTGGAGTGTGGTCTGTTTAACTTGGTCTCTGACTCTCTACTATTTTGGCGTCCAGAAAGGGCCAGAACCGTAGCTTACTCATGGCATGGAAACTTTACTTTACTTTTTGTAAAAAGTATGATGCTAATAAACTGATTAATGCCTCTTGGATAAGTTTTTCTACGGAATAACTGACCTTGGGGGGCTAGACTGAACTATCAACATTTGAAGTGTGTTGATTTTTTGTTATTGACATGTCTTGATGAAATGCCGCAAGTTATTTATCTTGTTTTTTCCTGGCTTTTAAAAAGATAAATTCTGTTGAATTTGTACTGGAGTGCACTTAAGATGTAAAACAGATTTTTTACTGTAAGATGATAAACGTATAGCTGCTTTGTTTGAAGTTTTTCATGTTTCCAACCGCAGTGACAAAGTGGGAATTGTAGTTTTCTTTAGGTGTTTGGCATCTAACATTAGATGAGATGATGTTTATGGACTTCTCAGATTTCTCTTTTGACAGTATGCTTAGCATAATTTAATTGCTCCTGCAGGTATGTGACATCTGAACTGGCTACGGATGTCATCATAAATGTTGGTGAAGTGAAGTTCTATCTGCACAAGGTATGGTCTTCTTGCTATTTACTTTTTTCTTCAAGTGGATTGAGTTTGCATCAACTCATTCTTGTTGCTAAACTAGGCATGTTTTCACTTTCAAAACATTTGACAAAAAGTACTTCCATTTTTCAAAGATGTTTGATGCACATTTTCCTTTTAATTACTGTCCACGGCTTTGGCAGCCCATGTTTTTAAAGTTGTTTCTTTTTATATATATCTGCAGTTTCCACTCTTATCTAAGAGCAATCGGTTGCAGAAACTTATGCTTAAAGCTAGTGAGGAAAATTCTGATGAATTTAATGTGGTTGATTTTCCTGGTGGCCCAAAAGCCTTTGAAATTGTGCAAAATTCTGCTATGGAATGATGGTTACATTTAGTGCTTACAATGTTGTGGCTGCTCGTTGCGCAGCCGAGTACCTTGAGATGACTGAGGATGTAGATCAGAAAAACTTAATTTTTAAACTTGAGGTTTTTCTCAATTCCAGTATCTTTCGCAGCTGGAAAGATTCCATTATCGTTCTCCAAACCACCAAATCTCTTCTTCCATGGTCTGAAGATCTGAAGATCATTGGGAGGTCTATAGATTCCATTGCATCGAAAACCTCTGTGGAGCCTGCAAACGTAACGTGGTCCTACACACATAACGGGAAGTTATCTGTGTCTGATAGAATAGTTGAGGAGTTTGGGGAAAAAACTGAATCTGTGCCAAAGGATTGGTGGGTCGAGGACATCTGTGAGCTGGATATTGATCTCTACAAGCGAGTTATGATTGCTGTGAAGTTAAAGGGAAGAATGGATGGTTCAGTAATTGGGGAGTCAGTGAGAACCTATGCAGTTAGATGGTTGCCAGATTCTATTGGTGCTTTGGTTTCTGATCTTCAAACCCAGAGGAATAAGTGTCTGGTAGAAACAATTGTTTGCTTATTGCCCGCAGATAAAGGTGTTGGTTGTTCGTGTAGTTTTCTTCTGAAACTGTTGAAAGTTTCCATTTTGGTTGGTGTGGATGATTCAGCAAGGGAAGATCTGGTGAAGAGGATCAGTTTGAGATTGCATGAGGCTTCAGTTAAAGATTTATTGATCCCAGCGCTTTCTTCTCAGACCACTTGTTATGATGTTGTGTTGGTGCAATGCATTGTGAAAAAGTACATGATGCATGAAAAGTCTCATCGCGGCTTTTGGTGATGTTGAGAGGAATGAGAAGGGACCTGATGATTTTGTTTTAGGGCGTGGATCTTTGTTGGCTGTTGGTAAATTAATCGATGGATATCTAGCGGAAATTGCTCATGACCCAAATATTACTCTTGCTAGTTTCATTGATTTGGCAGAGTCAATTCCGGAGTCTGCAAGACCAATTCATGATGGACTATATAAAGCCATTGACAGCTACTTGAAGGTAGAGTTGTGCACAATTTTTTCATCTAAATTATGTTAAACTTTTGCAGACTTGATTCCACAGGAAAATTGCATCTGAGATGTTCATAAACCTCGGTATACCATTGATCTTTAAATTAGGAAATAGGACCCAAAATCACCCCAACAGACATATAAACTTGTACTTATCTATAATTAACTAAAAAAGAAATGGGTAATGATCAAGTCATGTAGTGTCATTCTTATATTTTGTTCCTCTCTTGTGAATGAGAACTGGAAGAATAGTTACTGATCCATCTCTTAAGTGAAGACATTTCTTGAATGATGTACTGATGGGCTACTGTGTCTTCAGGAGTATCTGGACTTGACAAAAGCTGAAAGAAAGAAGATATGTGGCCTGATGGATGTCAGAAAACTGACAATGAATGCGTCTATGCATGCTGCACAGAACGAGCGGCTTCCACTCCGAGTTGTGGTGCAAGTCCTCTTTTTTGAGCAAGTTAGAGCAGCTGCCGGGGTTCATTCCCTTAGTAACAGTCTTGGCAATGCTTCACATTCTGCAATGAACACTGATGAAGAATGGGAGAAGACAGCGGGAGAGGATGAGGGCAAATCCCTTGAAAAACAGATGAGTCGAATGAAGATTAAGGATGGAGAATTCCCCAACAGCCTGAAATTAATTAAGAAGAACAGCAAAAATAGCAAAAGCGGACTGCAGTTGTTGCCATCTCGGTCAAAGAGAATATTTGATAAGTTGTGGGTAGTTGGTAAAGGGCGTGGTGAGAACAGAAGCTCCGAGACATCTGGGAGTTCTAAAAGTCCGGTTCATTGGCTCCTGGAGATATTATGCCATTGGGTTCATCATCAAGACACAGGAGGCGTTCTATATCTTAAGAGGGGAAGGATTTTGAGGTTATCACAAATTGAACAGGTGAGACAAGATTCATACAGTACTATAAGTGTAAAAAAAAAAAAGGGTGGTAGGTCTTTGTTTTAGTTGATGATGGGTCAATCAAGGAGGGGTTAATTGCAGAATAATGTTAGTCAGTTTCTTTTGAGTGCCGTTTTCTTTCTAACATCTGTTAATCATGTGTAATCCATTTTATTATGATATCAGTGGTTTCACTAAAGAAGAGCTATTAATGTTAAACTTCTACATTTCATTCTCCACATGAGAGCAGGCCTTGTTTGATCCTTAAATTAGAAATGAAGGACAAACTGGAAAATGCCTGTAGCAGCAATCCTGAAGAAAGTACTAAATGAGAAATTCTTACACCAATGGCAGTTCAGTCAGGAGACTGTTTGTTTAGAGACTCAAAGCCTCTGCTTGCTTTTAGTGAGAATATTTTTCACAATTTTTCTTCTAGCAAATGCAAGACATGCCCCAGAACTTAATGAAGGATGTTTAGGATTGAGTTTTAATCAACTGCTGCATGTGGATCGAATTGAATCACCAGCTGTGTATCTAGTCTTAATAATTACAATATGAATCTTTTATCTGAATGGTTAATCAAAGGCAAATTTCCTCCTGTTCGTGATCCAGCATCATTTGTAATGGAATTAACTACTTTTTAAAAGACCATTACTTGATTAATACATATTACCAACTTATTTTTGCAAAGCAATGTCACCAGCTGTATATTTTGCAAAGCAACATGCATGTTTTAATGTTAACATTAAAACATTAAGACAATTTGTGTGTCAGTGTATGTGTGTTTTAAATCAAATTAGCTTATTAGTATCCCTAATATACCCAAATCAGTTTAGAGGCAACTTGTGATTTTATTTGAAAAAGATAATTTTTTTTTCCCACAGATCAATTGATGCCAGCCAGTTAGCGTATGCTTCTGTTGGTGCTTTAAGTTACTTCTTTTTATTTTTTATTTATGTTATCAAATTAGTTTGTTCTATCTATGTTACTTGTGATATAAATTTCTTTTCTATGTTGATATAAAATACGATGAACAAATATCCAGACCAAGGTAAGTGAAAATGGTCAATGATACAGTATGAACTTCGTCTGTGGAGATTGTTCAAGGAGCAAAGTACAATATTTTTGCATGAAGCTCAGCTAAAATTCTATTCTGCGCATAGATATAGAATCCATACATCACTCAGAAATTCACATTGGTCTAGGCATCTCAGTGATGGAACTTGCAACAGCTTCAGCTAATGCTATGGTAAAGCTCGGATCTTTAGTTAGAGATGCTACATATTCTTCAATCTTTTTCTTCTTGTCAAGTTCTTGCATGAAGTTTTGAAACGGTCTTTTAATGTTGGATGACCCAGATAGTGTAAGATCAAGAGTAACATCTGTTCCGAAAGGATCAGTTATTGTCTGATCTGGGCAATGAATATTTTTAGCCATTGACGAAGAGAAAGATTGACCAAGAGAGCAATCAACTTCATGGTTGTGTTCTCCTTCATAAGTTGCAACTAGAAATGATTTGTCCTCTATGCATCTCTGAACCTAAATCCAAGAATCATAAAAAGCCAAAAAAAAAAAAAAAACAGAAAGAAACTGTTAATAGTAGTATACTTACAAAGAATAAAAAAATCACGAACTAATTGTACGATATCATTGCTCATAAACATATTTGATTAATTCACTTCTTCAATATTATTCATAATAATCAAGTGTCCAATTGCTCAACATATGATAGTGGAAGTAACTTTTGATATATATGATAACATGGAATATCAAAATAAAGTACCTTTTTCTTTACCGGGCAACCGAAGAAGACATGGAACATCTGAAATAAGCTCGAGGTGAAGGATTATCTTTAGTAACCTTTTGACCGTATTTCCTCCATTGATATCCATCTTTCACTATCTTAAAATCATGATTAGAATTCAAGATCATTGTTTTTTTTTTTTTGGTACTAGTTGATTTAATTGGTAAAACCTTATGGTTATATATACAGAAATATTTACCAGGCTATTGTCCTTAGAATCTGCTCTCATTAAGAATCTTGATGTCTTGGCATTTGCAACAGGTGCTTGTGCTTTAACTTCATCACTGTTTAAGTGATGACACGAAGAGCATGCCCTAGTTTCCTGGATACGTGACTGAAGAATATTGCATTGATTATTCATCACTTCTACCATATGCCTTAGATTCTCATTCTCTTTGCGAGCATGTTCCAATCTCGCTTGCAGAAATTCCACCTGAAGAATCATCATATAACAATTTCCATAAAATAGATTACCCTACTAGGGCTTCGTTTTCAGCTATTAGAAGTTTATTCCAAGCTACTGTTATTAATATTTTGTAACGAGTGATGCTATCTTATCCGAAGACATGTCCGAATAGACAGATTAATATTTTGTTGTTGTCCTAGTAGTATTTTATTTTTTAACATCTCATGATCATGATGAGTGACTTGAGGAAATCATTTCGAGTATTTTATAAATAAAAAAAAAAAAAAATCCTCATAAAACGCGAGGCAAATATTTTTCATAAATAAAAAGCAGAGTTACCTGTTGTTCAAAAGAGCTGTGAGGATCCATATGAGTTTAGTTGAAGAGCTAGAAATTGGTAAAAGAAAAGTCAAAAGTAGATTTGATGGACAAAACACCACCAATAAATAAATATATATATAGGAACATTCGAAGAGTAGTTGGTACCACGACACCGTTTAATTGAAGCAGCCGGCTACTATATTTATTAAGACCAAAGAAAGAAGACGATTACTAGTCCATTTTATAGTGCATAAGAAAGCATGGCTGCTGCTGAAATTTTCTTCGGATGGGGCTGGCATAGAAAAAGTGAATTTTGTTGAAATCAAATCCATGTATTATAAAATAATAAACAACTTTGAAAACCATACGTAATTATATGACATCATCTAAGGTGATCCCTTTTTCTTTTGTTTGTTTGTTTGTTTGTTTTTTTTTTATTGGTCCAACGTGTTAAAAGGTTCAATGAATGCCATTGACTCATAACTTTGTGTTTTATATGGTCACGGTTCATCTAATCAAAATTTTGTTATAAGAAGTGTTAACTTGCTAATTGTTTAGTCATTTAATTATATAATTTATTTAAAGTTCCAATGTTTGAAGATTGTGTTTAACGTGATATTTAAGTGTCAATATGTAACATATTTGATTATGGATTTGAATCTTAAAAATAACATTTTCTTGATTAAAAAAAAAAGATAAAATTACGTACATCGGAATTTTTATTAGATCTCGCTTATAGTAGAAGCCTTATATCCTGAATACACATTTTTGTTTTACTTCCACAATCAACCAGAATGTATGTGAAAGAATGTTTTAGGTCTTGTATTCGAATTCAGAAAATATGTTTCTTGTAAGAGTTTGAGATAGTTGGGTGTTTTACTTGGTCCGCTTAATCCTGGAAATAGTGGTTTGGCAGCGGAATTTTCAATGATTTCAAAAAAAAAAAAACGTAGTATGAAATTTTTTTTTTTAATTGTTGTTTTAGCTTAATGACAATAAAATTTCTTCTTTACCTATGTGATCGAGTATGGTTTCAAATATAAGATCTTATATTTTCTAGTTAAATTTTTTTACAAATTGATTTGACTAACACCCATTGAATTTATAATTAAGATCGACTAAGGAAAATGCTTGAAAAGTAATCAAGGCTCTCTCACTTTGAATGTAAAATATTCAATTTTAATCAAGTTGATCATGTGGCCCCCAAAAGATTGAGATAGGTCATAGAGGCTCATAAAGTCAACAAATTTTGAGGCCATGTACTCAAAACACATGGTTAACACACAATATGTGTCACATGTTTGGCAAAACAATGTGTGATATGTGACATGTCATTAATGGAGTGACTAGATTACTTATACAATTTTTTTTTTTTTTTTGAAAAATATATATATAGATAATATAAGTAGTTATCAAAGTCATATTAAAGTAGTTACATAGTTTAAATGCATAATTAAGTGAATATTATTAATTCAAGTGTAGACTTTAAAAGGGAGATTAGTCTTACACGCTGGGTTCCATGCTGTTGGATCAAAATCAAGTGAGTGACATTTAGATTTTAATATTTCTCATTTTTATTATTTATGTTTTTATAATAATTATGACGTTTGTGATATAGAGGTGGTCCTGTAAATTTTCTATACAATCCGTTGGCTGGGATCCCAAAATTTAAATAAATATTTAAATAATATTATTTATATATTTTTTTATCATTTATTGGTAGGATCTTCAATTTAAGAATTCATATAAGACCCTTATAATCTTAAGCCACACAATTCTTCTTATATTTAATTCAAAAAAACACTTATATGAAGCGAACAGACTACCTCATATCAAGTTGAGATGATATGCCCATTAAATTATGCTCTACCATTTAACAGAATAAGTGAGTCTAAAAAATGAGGCTGATCATGAACCTTTTTCAGCAAGCCGAGGTGTTGTGCACTTGTGTTTTCACATGTAAGTATATCTCTTCAATTCAATGTATTTAGTACAAGAAAATCAAAAGAAGATAAGAAAATATTATTCTTGATGAATGTTTTTTTTTTTCCCTTTTAGACGGCTAGTAAAGTATAAGTTGTAAGAATCAGATTAATTGAATCTTTGATAGGATCAATCCATTGAAAAAGAATCGATGCATGCATATGCATATGCATATGCAATACATGCAGCATCTTAAATGAGATTATTAATTCAAAGAGTACTTGACTGGAGAGAGACACAAAGTACCTGCATGGAATTCTAACCCAAGAAAACTCCGGACAATAAATATATAATACACATTTAATTATTATTTATATTGTATTTATGTTACTCATTTATCAATTATGTTTGTAATTATTATTTAGTTAATCCATTTCGTGTTCCCTCGTTTATAACCTAATTCAATTATATTATGCGTTTAAAAGGCTTTTTTTAAAAAAAAAAAACTTTTTTGGACTAAAATTGGTTTGAGACTTTGTGTAGAGCTATAAATACCTATAAAATACAACGAAATATAACATGTTTAGATACGATATGTTTAATATACTACACCGTCAGGTACGGCCCATCTAGGCCTCATAATTTTTTTTTTTTACAAGCAATGAGTATTCGGTCGGTAAAATCTATTTTTTTGTAGAAATTACTGACTGCATTATTTTTTGGTAGGTGATTCGGTCAGTAATTTTACCGACCGACCTTATTTCAATCGGTAATTTATTACCGAAAATTCAAATACTGACCAAAAAATTCGGTTGGATTCGGTCGGTAATTTTGAGTTTTCTTGTAGTGTATTCAATTATTGTATGTTAAATTAGTGTCTAAAATTGTCATTCAATTGTGTTGTTACAAATTATTACCTAAAATACTAAACTATCATAAGCCTCTTTCGATGGTCAGGTAGATATGTTCAACTTAAACCAATTAATTATACGAGTATGTTAATAAATTTAAGCCAAATTCGTTAAGGTGGGGTTCTAATATTAACTACGCATGCTCTGCATGTATATGTATATCCTGAAGGGAAATCTATTCAACGAATAAGATCACACGTTATTATTCCACACGTTATTATTCCCAAGGCTAACCCAAATTCTCTCTGTCGAATTCTTAAGGATTTTCCAAGATTATTTTATTGTTGGTCAAACAAAAAATATGTGTTCAAGTATAGAGAATACTAAATAATCAATAACAATCCCAAAAGAATAAAAATATGTAAATAATTAATTAGACATGCTCGATCTATTACAACCCTAAATTTGATGAATTATCTACTCATAATATTCAATAAAAATGAGCTAATCATTGTAACAAGCCAATAACTTATAAAAGATAAATGTAGAGAGAAAATGGAAGAAAGAAACTATCGTTTGTAGTCTTCGGCTTCAAACTCTAATTCCAGTTGATGCACTCATTCTTGCCTTACTCTAGGCGTTCTTCTATGCTATTGGAGCCTCCAAAATATATTATAAGGCTTGATTTTAGGCTTTGGGACGCACTTGTACTTAATTAGGAGGCCATATAGGTGCTTCATACTCAAAACATTGAGTTCTGGGTGAATTGAGATCGCACTCTCCGTATTGAATGCGTCGTGACTCTCTTTATGCATGGATGCGCCGCGACGCGCCAATTGCTTTAATTCAATTTGGCAATTGACGTTTCTGACTAAATTTTGTGCTTAGTCACATCCAAAATAAACCCCGATTTACTTTGTATCTTGCCGTTATTATCCCTAGTTAATTTTATTGAGTCGTGATATTATTTTGACCCATAAAAACACACCCAAAACACATCAATTCACTTATAAAGCTCGATATCACTCACAAAATAGTAAAATAAAATGGTGTTATTATAAATTAATTTGTCATGAATACAAACACTTGTAGTTTTATTAAAAGAAAAATTAATCATTTTACACTTGTAGTTTTATTAATCCCATTAATTTAGCACATTTGTAAAATAATAATTAAATTTATGTTTTATATATTTTTATTGTGATTTTTATTTCTTATGTAAGTGAAATTATACCTTAGATGCATAACTAGAAAAATAGACATGATATTTGGATTTTGGAGGCTGGAAACTTGAAAGGGCGTTATTATAGTGTACAATTTCAGAAATTCAAGCTTGCGTAATTTTCATAATTTGGCCATAACGTTTTATTCCGATATCGGATTGAGGAGATTCTAGTTGCAGATTAAATAAGACTCAAATATCTAAACTTTTTTGTTTATAAAAATTTCTAGTTCTAAGGTTTTCAAGGTCGAAATTGGTGAAGATGTCAATGTGTGTTGCATGTAATTTTAATTATTAGAAAATAAAATAAAAAATAAAAAATAAAATTTGAAATGTCATAATCGACTTTAGGTGGATTGTGATCATGTTTGCAAAATTATCAACAAAAAATTTAAAAAGTAAAAAAAAGAAAAAGAAAAAATAAATTAGTAAAAGTTTGTTGTTTGTATTTGATTTGAAAAGTTGTAATTAATAATTGAGAGATTATCACTTTTACTATAAATAGAGGCGCTCACCTCTCATTTTTCTTCATGTTTTATTTCAAAGTTCTATTGTAGAATTTGAGAGAGAATGTCTTGTGTGTTTTATTTTTAAGCTTTCTTGTAATTTCTTTTCATCGGTAATAAAATTATGCATGTTTTCCTTCAAATCATGAGTAGCTGATTTCATCATATTGAGGTAAAGAGTGAAGCTCTTAATATGAGAATATAGATTAATATTATTTATATTATAATATATAAATTGTAATCTGAATAAGTAATTTAAATCCGGATTAATTATTGACAAACTTTTTTACCGCCTTTATGGCTGGTTTTATTTATTTGGCATAATTGAGTACCTAACTGGACTTGTTATAGACAAATATTATCATTTCCTTTATGGATGATTTTATATGTTTTGACATAATTAATTCATGAAGTAAATTAAGTGGGTAATAATGACAAATTGTATATTATAAAAAGTAAGATTTCTCTATATTTGAAATATTAAGAGTGGATCTCATAGCCCCGACATTTTAATTTATTGTTGCAGTTTAATTTAAAATTTTCTATCACTTCAAACAAATCCAACATTTTTATTTCACTCGAATTGTTATTTTGTTTTACTAAATTTATTCCTTGTGGATCGACCCCAGACGTACCAGGTTATTTTATTCGACACTCTTATACTTGAGAGTAAAGAACTACTTTTTGAGTGTGTCAAGTTTTTGACGCTGTTGCCGGTGAATATAATTTAGTAGATAAAAAATATTTTTTTCTTTATTTTTATTTTTATATTTTCTGCTTCTCATTTTTTTCTTTGTATTTGTGCAGATCCAAGATGTCCCGATTTATCCTAAATGAATCATGAACCCACACATCTCACATATAGACAAACCATGTACTTAATTCTTCAAGGTTACAAGAGACATAAATCTCAATTAAAATGGAGCTTGTATTTTGTCAAAGAATTTCTTGAAACATCTCCATCTAGAGATTCTTCCATAATGTTTTGTGAGAACCTAATTTGAGAAATTGAGACAGCTGAACGAGAAATTCAATTGAGATATGAATTGACAAGAATCAGAGGACGTTTTTAGGATCTAATCATTACATTCTTTTTTCTCTCTTTTGTCATTTATTTTTATTTTTATTTTAGTTATTTTTCTTCTTTCACTTGTTTATTATTATTTTTTTTCTTAGTAATGCATTTGCATATTTAAATTTCAACATATAGTCAACATTTAAGTTGCATGAGACATTGGTCTTGATCATCTAGCGGTAGATTAAATAGAGAGTCTTCATCACCTTCATCGTCAGTCAAAATGGTCGAAAACCAAAATGAAAACTCACATGCCCGAAATGAAAATCCAGTTGATCAAGAAGAAAATGAGTCTCAGCATGACGATCTTAATCATCATAGGACCCTCAGATAATTCATAAATCCCACTAGGACAGGATCACCATCTTACATTGTTTTCCCCCTGGATGCATCACGTTTTAATTTTAAACCAGGTGTCATCCAAATTTTACCCACATTCCACGGTTTAGAATTAGAAAATCCTTATCAACACTTAATGGAATTTGAAGAGGTATGTAACACTTGCACATACCAAAATTACAGTATGAATATAATTCGATTAAAGTTTTTTCCCTTTTCTTTAAAGGATAAAGCTAAAATTTGGTTGCAGAACCTTATGTCGGGATCCATCAGAACATTGGATGATTTGCAAGAGCAGTTTCTGAAAATTTTTATCTCTCACAGGACAAACTCCTTTAAGAGGAGAATCACAACTTTTACACAAGAGTTGGGAGAAATACTTTACCAATGTTGGGAGAGATTTAAAGAGATATTGAATGTCTGTCCACATCACGGGTTTGAAACATGTAGGCTAGTTTCATACTTTTATAAGGGTTTAACACCCCAAAGGTTTAACACCCCGAATATGCACTAGATTACCTACAATATAGCAGATAATGCACAACAATGGGAAAAAATTGGCACTTATGAGTCGTCTGTAAATCCACAGTCATATGGTAGAGGTATGTTTAACCTTAGGGAATACCATAACCTTTCTATTAAATATGCATCTCTAGCTAAAAAAATCGAGGCATTAGAAATGAAGAAGAGTGATCATGTCAAGTCAATTCAAGAAGTCATCTGTCAAATCTGTAATTCAAATGAATATGTCACACAAGTTTGCCCAACCTTACTAGCCCTGCATGAATGTATCCATGACAATGTTATTTCCATAAACACCTTCAAGGGACCAAATCCAAATCCAAACCTATACTCCAAAACCTACAATTCTGGTTGGAGAAACCATCCAAACTTCAATTGGAGGGATGATAATCAAGCACAACCATCGCAACAACCTCCCCAGATACATCAGAATTTCCAAAACTCCCAGAATTATGCACCATATGTCCCACCGCCTAGGAAAACCCTTGAGGATACCTTGCATGCATTCATTGAGAAACATGAAGCCATCAATAACAAAAATGTGCAAACATTGATTGGTATGAAAGATAATTTCTCCAAAATCACATATGCATTAACCATTAATGAGAATGAAAAGTTTCATGCACAATCACAGCCAAACCCCAAGAATCATCAAAACCCCCACGAAGGTAGTTCTGGTAGTTAACATATAGACCAAGTAAAATCTCTTATTACTCTTCGCAGTGGTAAGGTCATCCACAGACCTATTCTTGACCTTTGCGAAGCTGAAAATAAATCAGATTCAGAGGGTAAAGAAGGGGTTGATGAACTATTACCTATCGTTGATGATAACAATTTTTCTCATGCACCTCCATTTCCTCAAGCATTAAAAATAAAGAAATTGAACCATTCCCCAGAGATTTATGAAATATTTAAATAGGTAAAGGTCAATATTCCTTTGTTAGATGTGATCCAAAATATACTATCTTATGCCAAATTTCTGAAAGACTTGTGCACCGTTAAAAAGAAACATCAAGTAAGAAAGAAAGTTTTTCTAGCTGAATAGGTAAGTTTCATTCTCTCAACCAATAATGCATTAAAATACAAGGACCCTGGTTGTCAAACTATTTCATGTATTTTTGGAAAATAAAAAATTGAGCATACTTTGATTGATCTTGGAGCCAGTGTCAATTTGCTTCCATTTTCGGTTTACCAACAACTTAATATTGGTGAGTTAAAACCAACATCAACTACTCTTTTACTTACCGATATATTAGTCAAGGTACCGAAAGGAATTATGGAAGACGTGTTATTACAAGTCGATAAATTCATATCATTTGGATTTTATTGTCTTGGAAACACAACCTGTAGCAACAGTTATAAGCAAATTCTTGTAATACTTGGCCGCCCATTTTTAGCAACATCTAACTCTTTAATTAATTGCATGAATGAAATCATGAATTTATCATTTGGCAATATGAAGTTGAAGCTTAATGTTTTTAACATGTGCAAACTATTGGAGTTGGTGCTTGGAGTGCCAATCTGAATTGCACATTTTATTATTTATTAATAAAATAACTACATTTCATTTCATACCTTATTAATGGTATTGTCATTATGCGTATTAGATTGATGTATAAATATGCTAAGAATGACATCGACCTTAGAATAGTCTTGTGGTAAACTGGTAATACTGGACACTAGGTGGTCCGACATTGGGATAAGTATTACTATTGTAAACTATTCTTAAAGTAAATATTTCTAGTCGTTGGTTTTGGAATACTGTCAATTATTATAACCTAGAAGACTATCACATATTGTATATTGGAATTTGAGTTCTAATGGTTTAACCCGATGTATCATGAGTTTTGGAAACTCGTATAGATGTATGGGTATTTGTTGGACCGAATACTGAATGACTCATATGTGATTTCTAATAGTTGAAAGTACACACCACCGTCAATAGGAATCTCCTCGAGTAGAGTAGCATATGTAATCCTTTGACTATAGGATAATATTGATTTTGTGTGAGATCCTCCACACTTTGATGCTATGTATGTCATAAACCTTTCATGGTCTGGCCTCTAGATGTTCGTTGGGTGTGGACCTACACTCAGTAATCAAATGCGAAGCAAGATAAGATACGTCGGTGTAACATCCCCAATACGGAAATGTTACCGGCAAGCAACAGATCTCATTGTCGCTTTAGCCTATATCACTTGAACTAGGACACTTGCTTCATATTTCTATACTATGCAATTTGAAAACGTAAATAAACTAGTATGCAAGATCATGAATAGAAACACATGCATATATACATGATCAAAAGTAAATGTAATGTATAGACATCATCACTCTCATGTCAATAATACAAAAAAAGGACTCATCAGAGGACTACAATCTAGATGAATATAACTCTGGAATGATGGACCCGACGACTAGTGACTGCAGTGTAACACTTGTCCTCGAACTGGGTCTCCAAAACGGCACATGGCTCACCAAAAGGAATGTCTTGCAAAAGAACTGGGAAGTGGTGGGGTGAGTCCAGAGGATCTCAGTGAGTGGAGCTACAAAATAAGAAAACAAATCAGAACATCATATGAAAACATTTATACTTAAAGCTTTTCTGAAAACTTTCTTGAAACTCATTTTTTTCTTTTAACTGGAAAACATTTTTCTGAAAACTTTCTGAGAAAGATATCTCTGATGCTGTAGAAAAACTGGACGCATGGGGGCGTTACATATTGTCGTCCCCCATATGCCTAACTGGAGCCAGAAGTGCAAATCCATGACTTTGGGGCGTTACGTATCGCCGTCCCCCAAAGCATGCCACTACTGTCTCTGAAACTGGTGGTCTTGGGGCATTACGTATCGCCGTCCCCCAAGCCACAAACTAGAACTGGGGGTGCGGATATATGCTACCACCCAAGCTCTGAAACTACAGTATATGGGTGTTACGTATCGCCGTCCCCCTAGCCCTGAAATATGTGTGCACACGGTCTCTGTCCGTCAATTCCAAAATTTTCAAGTTACGTACTGGGGTGAGTTTTTCCCTCATGCCCCGAAAATATAAAAATAATGCTGATAAACTTTAAAACTTTTAAATCAAATCTCATTTAACATGTAACTGATAAATTAAACAAGGCTAACGCCCTAAAACTTTTAAAAAATAAGTCTTGATATAGATTTTAATCTGAAACAAGTAATTATAAAATCAACTTGCGAAAAAAAAATAAATCTCCACTCATAGATTTGAAGTCCAGCTAAATTTCCTTCACGTCGCTGTGGGCGAGCGCGGCTCCTGACGAGTATCTATAAAGAATATACGGAGTTAGAATCAGCAGTTATAAAATACGATTCATAATCACATAAAATTCCTTAACCTGATTGGATTACCATATTAGAACCTTTCTATTCCTAAAATGAATTGTAAAACAATATCTAGACTTGGTTACACATCGCATTTCCTAAAGAAAATTATGATTTTTGATCGTCGCGTCGCCACGCAAGCCTCATGCGCATCGCGACGCGCTAACGCTAAGTTCTTATACTTCTCTGCCTCGCCGACGTCGCAACGTAAGCTGCGCGTCGCGACGTGTCGTCGTTTCCCAA
Organism: Zanthoxylum bungeanum; assembly: GCA_019454045.1. Classification (NCBI taxonomy): domain Eukaryota; kingdom Viridiplantae; phylum Streptophyta; class Magnoliopsida; order Sapindales; family Rutaceae; genus Zanthoxylum; species Zanthoxylum bungeanum. The sequence continues at coordinate 11,569 of SKCR01041724.1, read as the reverse complement.
GGGCAGATTCTGCTTCACCGTGACCAGCCCCCAAAATCCAATTCCACACACTCCCAATCAAATACTACATCTACAACACATCCACAAGCAAACATAACATCTAATTTATCATTATAACACACTCCTAACACCCAAACACCATCAAACCCCATCATTCTTACAAAATCAACAAACTTGAATAACAAATCTAAAATCATCAAAACACCCATTTCTTCAACACAAATCATCCAAACTTCATTCTTATCAAGTCATTAACTCACTACCATCATCTAAATACCAAAATGCAAATCATTAAAATTTGGTTTAAGAACCATTACCTTGATTCAACTCATTTTCTTTCTTAAAAATGCTCCAAAATCTTCCATTTTTTCCTTTATTGGAGTTTAGCTTGAGTGGATTATCTTGTTTGACTTCAAATTAGTTGACAAGGAAATTGCAAGTTTTCCCCCCTCTTTCTCACGTCCAAAAGCAAAAGAAAGAAGAAAATACTTTTCTTTTCTTGTTCCTTTTTGTTTTATTTTTTTTATTTCTATTTCCTATTAAATTTCTAGAAAAGTGTAGGGATTTCCATAATTGGGCCTTGGGCTTATTCCTTCATTCTTTCTTTTATTTAAGTAATTATGGGCTCATTTCTTTTCCTTTCTAATTCTTTAATATTGGGCCCAAAACATGACAATGGAAATTTGGGCTTGACTAAAATAAATATTCATTATTCCTAATTGGTTTAGGAAATTACTTACTAGCCCGGGAAAGAAAAATTTAAAGCGTCTCAAAGCGAGCTAAACAATTGGGGTCGTTACAGTCGGCCCATATGTGTACCATAAAGGGTTTAGGTATCCATGTGAGTAAAGTCACGATTCTTATAGCTTTGGCCAAAGTCGATCACCTAGGATGGATCGCATCAGTTATGAAGAATCGTTGACATGTCGACATGAGATGTGTGCCTCAGAAACTTGATGATATATTCTATGTTTCCTGAGCACAACTCAGATATCCTACGACAGAGGAATTGTTAAACATATGTGATGACCTCGACTTTTATAGTTCAGAAAGTTCCTTCGTGTACTTCGTGAATTCGAAGGTGTTCGAATTGTGTACATATTAGCTAGACTTATATGACGAACGTGTCTGAACTTAGAGAGTCCCAATATGAAGTGTACTCATTGAGTAATTGGGTAGCCAATTAATTTTGATGAAAGATAATATTCGATATTATAATCAACTAAGATAATCAAGTGTTATTGGATAACATTGATTATTTACTTTGACCTAATTGGATTAATTCAATAATTACACAAAGGCTTAATTGTAAAATCATAATTATCTATACCATTTTAGGATATTATGGTAATTGTAAGTTTGTAATAATAGGTGATTTTGACTTGATTTAATTGGATTAAATCAAAGTGGTAAATATTTAACTAATCCATCTCCTAATCATTGGCTTGATTTAATTGGATTAAATCAAAGTGGGAGACAATGGATATTAGTCACACCTAATTATACATATCTGGACAAATTGGATTAAGCTTACTTAAAACTTGATTACAACTTTTATTAATTAAAAATTGCCTAATTTTTGCTATAAATAGCAAGCTTTATGAAGGTTTTAAGTACAAGTATAAGCATAAGCAAAAACTTGAGTAAGCCAAACACAAACATTTCTTGAGAGATTAGCCAAGTTAGAGAAGTGTTTAGAGAAGCTTATGAGGTCTCTACAACATTTCATCTAGGCGAAATCTAGTTTGGATCTTGAAGTGAAGCTTGCTAGCATTGGAAATCAAGATTGGATCTTGAAGTCAAGCTTGCACACCTTAGAGGTTCTCCAACCATTTCAACAAATGAGAAGTAGATTGGATCTTGCATCAAGCTTACTAGGTAATGTTTGATCTTATCCTAAACTATGTTATTTTGTGTATTGGATGCATTATCACATAGCTTAATGTTGAAATAAGGTTAATCAATTGTGTTATGATACTTTGGAAGTATAAACACAACATGCTTATAAATTAGGTCAAAGATGTTCATGTTGGACATGAAACAATTAATAAGAGTTTGAAACTCTAGATTAAAGCTTATAGTTATGACTACCATTCTAGATTCACTTAACCACCTTTAGGTGAACTAGAATTGTTCATGAGATAATTTTAAATGGGATTCTAAAATGGTTTGTGATTAGATGCAAACATATGCATATAAGTATTTAGAATACATGTATGCTAGTTGTAAAACATGTGTTGATAGTGGTTATGAATTTAAATTGGATTTTAAGTGTATTTGAAGTATTGGGAGAAAATTGGAAGTGTTTAGTAATAGTTTGAACTTGAAAATCACTTACTGCTCTGAGCGGCGTCGCGACACAGACCATTGAGCATCGCGACGCCCAGACATCCGCGTCGCGACGCTCCGATATTTACATTCAGCATGCTCTCAGAAATTTTATAGCGTCTCGTCGCCAAAGCTTGCACGTTGCGATGCCCATAGCTGATTCATATTAAAACTTATTTTTCTCCGTTCCGGAGTTTCCGGACTCCATTTTGGTCCTTTTTTCTATGCACTCGTAATGGAATATAATATTTCATTAAATAATTTAAAATTACACCCATGATTGATATCCATGGGTTAGACCCACTTCTACTACGCGGGGTACCGATCCGACCATAGGGGTTCCACAACTACCCCAATAGAATGGTATCAGTAGCAAGACTTAACCACACCACATATGTTTTTTTTGAATCTATGTCATAGTAATTGTAATTTAATTATGCATAAGTCATATTGGATATGTATTGCATGTTTTAAATTAAAATTTTGACATAATTAAATTAATGACTTGATTGTCATAAATCTTCCGTGATTAGGTGATTACTTTATTTAAGTAATAATATTAGTAATGTTGGAGCATTATTGGATGGTCCATCTTGTCGATACGGAGATGAATGTGTTCTTACTACTTATATCCAAGACCGTCATTATTGTGAGGGTATAAATGCTCGGAACTTAGGTCGTTCCGATAAAATATTAGATGTAGCGTGATGAGTTAACACAGTCATCTAATACCGTCATTATTGTGAGGGTGTACATACGAAGCTCATTAGTGCATATTGACAAGTATATACCTAGAATACGTCTTAATCCAAGACCGTCGATATTGCGAGGATAAGAAACGGTTCAGGACCAAACTAGGAGTCACATGAATGTGATTGACCTTAAAGGTCTACCTAATGAGTTTATAAAGGTCAAGACCGTCGATAGTGTGAGGATGGAATAAATTTCATGGGATCCACTTCTCACTATGGAATTTTAATAGTCAAATTCCTATTTTTCCGTTAAGGGAGATTACAGAATTACATAAAATAGTGGGAGAGCACTAATAGATTTAAAATTCCATAATCAATCAATGTTATTATTTTTGAAATGAGAAATATTCTGCTACTGTTTAAAATATTGTCTTGTAGATGGCTGCCGCTAATCCATTGATGAGACTTTTGGATACCATTAATCTAAAAGTAGCCGAGAACTATTTCGAATGGGAAGTGAACATACGCCTTGTCTTGGAGTTTGACAAATTGACTTATGTAACTGTCAATCCACTGCATGTTGAAATCGATCCTGACTCCACTCCAGAAGAGCGAGAAACTTTTGAAAAATGGAAAGATGATAACCTGAAGGTGAAATCCTACATTTTGGGATCGATGGTTCCGGATTTGATGAGACAGTACATAGAGGTACTAGATGCTTGAAGAATTATGCGAACACTCAATGAGTTGTTCGAAGAAAATCAAGAGATCAAAATTTATCAGAGGTCTAAGGAATTGTTCTGTGCTGAAATCAAGGATGGAGGAGCTGTCAGCATTCATGTTTTGAATATGATCGATTAAATCCGATATTTGGAACGACAAGGCATAACGATTGATGAACGGCTATGCAGTAATTTGATTATGTCTTCTTTGCCTGGATCTTATGTTGGCTTTGTATTAAACTTTCATTTACACTCGATGCAAGCCAGCTATGAAGAACTTCATAACGTGTTACGTGAAATGGTTTTATTGCGGAAATCCGGTAACGCAGCGGAATAGTGGAAAATCAAAATTTTCCGATTTCAAAACTTTTTCTCGGATAAATTAAGTAAACTTATTTATTTAATTGTCCAATTATCAAATTATGAAATTTTACACAAGAAATCAAATTTTTGTGTAATTACCGAATTACCCCTATACTTAGCATTTTGTTCATTTTAGTCCGAAATTGTTCAAAACAATTTTGAATGATTCTAAATCATTTCTAAGATGAATTTAACATGTCCCAAATGTCAAAATATAATTTGCAACAAAAAATCACAAAATTATGCATAAGGCCGAGAGCCTCACCAAATTTTACAAAGTGTGCATTTTGCACTTTACATGTTCAAAACACATCCAAATGAAATCCAATCAACATAAGATTTTATATATATCATATACACATCCAAATACACAACATAAATGAAAAGCCCCAAATTTGGAAGTGGTCTTAAACCCTAATTTTTCAATTTCACCAAATTGGACAAATTAAACCAAATTAAAAAAATCCAATGTTTCAATCATGTTTCTTTCATTACTATCACGCCTCACCACAATTAAACAACTATAGAACAAATCTAGGTCATTTAAGAGTGGGTCAACAACTCTAGATTAGCAACTTTGATTTCTAAAGAATCATAAACAAACCTATGAAACTATTTCAAGGCCTTTAACATGCATCAAAGTTTCATCCAAGTTCTCAAACAAACAAACACAAAATTCAAGAGTAGAAAGAACATCAAAGCATCACAAAATGGTTCTAAGGTAGTTAGAAACAATTTCCATGTTGAAGGTTTAAAGAAAAAACTTACAAAAGCTAGATTTTCCAAGACTTTTTCTCTTTGGCCTTCAAACTTGCTCTCAACTCTTTTTTGTTTCTTTTTGTATTTTTTAAACTTATGAAACCCTAAAAAATGAAACAAACAATATATACTCACAAAATTGGTCATGGCCGAAAATTGTAGGCATATATAATATCTAGATATTTTTTTTTGTTTCACTTAAATGCTTTATCAACTTGTTTATTTTATCATTTAACCATTTAAAGCTTATTCAACAAGTCAATTAAAGCATCTTTGAGTCATTAAATAAAATATCATAACATTAGATATTTATATTTTTAATTAATTTAATTATTTAACAATTAAATAATTAAATAATTATTTAAATACAAATATATTAAATATATGTATTATATTTACATTAAATATCAAATACATATATAAATTTATAATATTAGTCAAATATCTCAATTTGACGATTAATTAATGTGTATTTGAATTAATCTAATATTAAATGCAAATACAAAAAAATTAAGGAAATGACTATCGGGTCCCAACACATGTATTTTGCGTTTAACCTTTAAACGACTTTATAAATAATAAATATTATTTATAATTGTTGCCCTAGTACTCTACGAGTATATTTCATTAGTGAGACTCTCTAGATTCAGGCATATCCGTCACGAAATCCAATTCCGTGTCCATAATTTATCCACCCGTAAATTATGACGATCACAGATAAACTCGCTGAATCATACATGTCGAGGTCATGGCAAATGTATAATTCCTCCGTCAAAGGTATCCGGATAAATCCCAGAGATATAGATGTAAACGTCAAATCTCTATAGGGATTATCTAGTCGACTATTCTATCAGCAATCTCAAAAAGAACATTTAGAACTAACTTCTAAAATATACCACGGGCCCATGGTTTTTATCTGATTGCTAATCATATGGACTACCTATGCTCTGATACACATAACTGACGGATCCTATCTCGATACACACAAGACACCCTGAGGATCTATCTACACCCAACGAACATGCGGAGGTCTGATCTTAATAGATCGGTGACGTGACTGCCATCTAAGTGTAGAAGATGTCTCATGAGCCCACAATGGTATCTCAAGTCGAAGAATCACAAGTGCTACTCAACCCGATAAGATTCTTATTGACGTTGGTGTACCATCCATTAAGAATCTTCGGTGAGTCGTTCAGTGTTTATCCGCTATAAATACCTACATGTCTATACGAGTCTCCAAGGCTTATGGTTCATTGAGAAACCATTGGAATCATATATTACAGTATACGACATGTACCAGTCTCAATGGGTTTACTATACTGACCAAGTAGTGTAAACCTTGACCAGGAACTGTCTGAGAATGACAACGTCATGATACAACTCAATGTCAGTTGCGATACTTTTGCAACTGCACCATGACTAGTCATTCTAAGGTCATTACGTCTTTACCATATTAAAAGATACATTATATTATATAAACTACATATATTATTCAAAATAATAACGTTTTACAGAAGTATTCATAAAGAAATAAAATTGGGAATTGGCGCTCTGAGCACCAACCCCAACATTACGCACGATGGAGCATGATATGAGAAAAGACAACCCCACGTTAATGTGAAAAACCATAAGTAGCTCGTGATCAATGTCTACACTGCAAGAATTTTGTGTTAGGACTGGTGCTCAGAGCGCCAATTTTCTTATGTATTTCCCTGTAAATACTTATATAACATTTTATTATGAATAAAATAAACAGTTTCTATTATATAACATCCTTTTATATATGGTAAAGACGTAACATACCTTATAATGATTAGTTGTGATACTGTTGTAAAAGTGTCACAACTGTCATTGAGTTGTATCATGATGTTGTCATTCTTAGACAGTTCCTGGTCAAGGTTTACACTACATGGTCAGTAAAATAAACCCGTTGAGACTGGTACATGTCGTATATTGGAATCTTGGATTCCAATGGTTTCTTAATGAACCATGAGTCTTGAGAGACTCGTATAGACGTGTAAGTGTTTATAGCGGATAAATACTGAACGACTCACCGAAGATTCTTAATAGAGGGTACATTAACGTCAATAAGAATCTTCTCGGGTTGAGTGAGCATAGTGATTCTTTGACTTGAGATACCACTGTGGATATATGAGTTATCCTCCACACTTAGATGGCAATCACGTCACCGATCTATTTAGATCAGACCGCCGCCTGTCCGTTGGGTGTGGACTGATGTTCAGGATATCCTGTGTGTATAAAGAAAGGATCCGTCAGTTCCGTGTACAAAACATATGTATTCAATATGGAATTAGCAATCTGTGAAATCCATGGGCCCGTGGTATACTGTAGAAATTAGTTCTAAGTGTTATTTAGAGATTGCTAATAGAAATGTCGATGTGATTATATCTATAGAGTTTTGACATTTATATCTATATCTCTGGAATAATCCGGATACTTGTGACTGGGGGATTATACGTATGCAATGACCTTGACTTATATGGTTCAGAAAGTTTATCCGTATTCATCATAATTTACGGGTAGGTAGATTATGGACACAAAATTTGATTTCGTGATAGATATGCATGAACCGAGAGAGTCTCACTAATGAAATATACTCGTAGAGCACTATGGCAACTTTTATGAATAATATTGATTATTTATAAGTTGTTTAACTGTTAGATGAAAAATACATACAAAGGGACCTAATGGTCATTTCTTTAATTAATGTGTATTTGTATTTAATAATTGATTTTATTAAATACACATTAATAAATGTCAAATTATGATTTTTGACATATATTATTGACATATATATTTTAATTATTTAATGTAAATATAATACATATATTTAAGATATTTGTGTTTAATTATGTAATTATATAAATGTTATATGATTAAATTAATTAAAAAGATAAATATCTTAAGTAATCATTCACCTTTTAAATGGCCATTTTTGATTAGATACACTTGTATTTTTTTTAATTAAATGCTTTAATGAGAAAATTTCATAAGTAAAGTATATCTTTTCATTTAATTAAATTGAAACAAAATTAAAATATCATGATATTTTTTTTTTCTTTTGGGCAATGGTGTAGAAAATATATAAGCTTTGTTTCAATTTTATTTTTCATAATTACAAGTTACCAAAAATACATTACAAAAAGGGCACGTCTATGATACCCAAGGGTATCACATACCCTTGGGTATCAAAGTTGCATGTTCAATGCAACTTTGAGCATTATACATGTAAATTATATCAATAAACATGAAATTTTTTAAAACATGAAATCAGTTGCATGTTTATTGGTAGAAATTGCATGTTTAATGTTCAAAGTTGCATTGAACCTGCAACTTTGAACCCAAGGGTATTTGATACCCTTGGGTATCATAACATTACCCTACAAAAAAGGTTGAGTGCAAAGTTGAAGAAGAAAGAAAAGCTTAAACCAAAAATCAAGATTTTGTAAGTATTTCTTACTTTCTCCAACTAAGAATTTGTTTCTAATATTCTTAGCTTCAATATGTTTTGCTAGGATGTTGTCTCTACTCTTTTAGTTTGTAATTAAATGATTGGAACTTGTTTGAAAGGTGTTTGCATGTTTGATGAACAAAGAAAGCATGAAATTAGTTCTTAAGCTTTCTTTTTGATTATTTAGTAATCAAGTTGCCATTCTAGAGTTTTAAGGCCACTCAATTATGCCCTAGAATTGTTCTTGTGCTATTTCAAGTGGTGAGACTTGTTTGGTGTGTTAAAGAATTGATTGAAGTGTTGAATTTATTCAATTAGTGTAAATTGATCAATTGGAGTAATTTATGAAATTAGGGTTTATAACTTATTCCAATTTTGGGGCTTTTCATATATGTGATGTATTATGATGTATATATGATTTATATTAAATTTGAGATTGGTCGGACTTGATCTTGACTTGTTTTGTACAAATTGGACCAAATTGATCAAACCTGAAACTTGCTGGGTGCTATCGGCAATTGTAAAAAAATTTGGGTTTTGTTTTGAAATTTGTATTTTGATGTATTAGACATGTATAAATCATTTTGGGATTTATTTTGAATCACTTAAATATGTATTTGACAATTTGAGGACCAAAATAAACAAAATACAAAGTTTGTGGGGTCAATCGACAATTAAGAAGAAATTTGATTTCTTGGGTCAAAATTTTAGATTTTAAGTATTGAGTGATTAAAATAAATAAGTTTATTTTAATTACCCGAGAAAAAGTTTTTTGAAATCGGAAAATTTTGATTTTCCGCATTTCGCTGCGTTACTCGGGTATTCCCCCTAAAAACCCCAACAAAATGGTATCAGAGCGAGTCTAATTCTGAACACTCGATATGAATATGCCTTTAAATTTAGTGTTTAATTTAATCTTTACTTTATGCATGCATGTGTTTATTTAATTTGATTAAATAAAGTAAAAGCATGTTTTGCGGAAAAATCCTTATTTGAAAATAAGGTTTTATATTTAATATGTATATGATGCATATTACTTGGTCCATCTTCTCAATACAGCTTATGGATAAAATATCTACGAATATATCCGAGAACGTGCCAACGCTGTGAGAATATGGCCGATAGGAATTTATCTGTACCAGATATATTATGATATTAGATGAATTCAAGCGAAAGCGGAATCCTGAACGTGCCAAAACTGTCAGGGTTACGCAAGTATCTTGAATTTATCCTTGATAAGTTTAACCTTGGTATACCTCCTTGTGAACGTGCCAAAGCTGTCACAACGAGAAACGACCACGACCGAAAACCCATGAGTTACTGGTGAGTGATCGACAATGATTTGTCTACCTAATGAATATATGTAGGCGAGAACGTGTCAAAACTGTGAGCTGAAATATATTCATGGGGTCCACCTTTCATTATTATGTTATGATTTGATTATCGCATGGTTTGTATTCTGTTCGGGGATTACAATTTTGCATGAAATAGTGGGAGGATCATTTTTAGATTAAAAAATTCATTATCTATTTAATGCTTTTGATATTATATGAAACTGTTTATATCTACTAACCGTTGATTCACTATCTATTTGATAGATTTGCGATGGCAACACCTTCGACCAACCCTTTTACTTGTATGATTGATACAAATAAGCTTAAGGGCGCTGAGAATTTTGCCGACTGTGATATGGATTTGAGGATCGTCCTCGGATCCGAAAAGCTGGGATATATTTTGGAAGGTCCATTACCGCTTACTATATCTCCAGATACATCGCCTGAAGAAGTTGAGACTTTCCGCAGATGGAAAGATGATGATTTAAAAGTTGAGTTCAAGAAGGAATACTTTGAGATGCATGATGCTTATAACATGATGACACTACTTTTTGAATCGTTCATGAACCAGGAACAGGTCGTGGTTCATAGAGTCGCAATGAAACTGTTCCATTCTAAACTTGATGAGGGACAGACTGTGAGTCCACATGTACTTCATTTGATCGATTTGATCGAGCAATTGAGGTGCAATGACTTCCCTCTCAATGAAACTCTAGGACGAAGTGTTATACTTGGTTCGCTCCCGGCGTCGTATCGCCAGTTTGTCATGTACTTCAACATGAATGGGATTCATTGCTCTTACTGTTAGTTGCATATGATGTTTCTCACAATGGAGGAAGATTTAACGAAGAGAGTTATGACTCACATTCCGAAACCCACTTCACTTTCTGCTTCTTCCCAATCCAAGTCGAAGGGGAATAACACAAAGGGAAAAAAGAAGAAAGGTTTCAATGTTCCTCCGTAGGCTAAGGTAGCGAAGCCCAAGAGATCTTCTGAAGACAAATTCCATCACTGCCAGAAGGTTGGGCACTGGAAAAGAAACTGTCTAGACTACCTAGCACAAATAAAGAGGGAAAGAGCATCGACATCAGATATTTTTATTTTTCCAATTATTGATATCTCATTGGTTTTTGAAACTATGACATCTAATTGAAATTTAGATTTTGCTTGTCCTATTCACATTTGCAATATGTTGCAGGTGCTGATGGAAAATAGACGGCTGAAATCAGGGGAGATACAGTTGCGATTCGGGAGTGGTGACTCTCTGGATACGGTTGTAGTGGGCTTATGCGAGATTCCCTTATCAAGTGGGAGACTTTTGTTGCATGACTGCTATTTTGTGCCAGGATTTGTGGCGAATATTATGTCACTTTTTGTATTAGATACTGAAGGATATAATGTAAATATTAAGAATCGTTCTTTGTATTTATATGATAGAAATAATATTCAGATCATTTGTTGTCCAAATGAGCATGGTCATTACATATTGCGTACCTCACAAGATATCTTTAATACTGGAATTAATAAACGTAAACAATCTGATATAAATAATACTGAATTATGGCACATGAGGTTGGGTCATATAGGTGTGAAACGCCTAACCCAATTGGTTAGGAATGGTTTGATACAAGATCTCACTATTGAACCTTATCCAACTTGCGAATCTTGCATTCATGATAAAATGACCAAAGCCCCATTTTCTGGTGTTGGACACCAATCCACTGACTTATTAGAACTTGTACATTCTGATGTATGTGGTCCTATGAGTCAGACTACACACAGTGGTTTTTCATACTTCATCACCTTTACCGATGATTTGTCATGGTATAATTATGTTTATCTGATGAAACATAAATCAGAAACCTTTGAAAAGTTCAAAGAATTCCGAAATGAAGTGGA
>SKCR01041723.1:0-42431 GCA_019454045.1 Zanthoxylum bungeanum | reverse complement strand
CTCTCAAGTGTCTACATGAATATTTAGAGAATTGTGGGGGATTGTTGAAAATTCTCTAATTATAGTGTTTGGTTGGTGGAGAGACATGTCCCTTGGATGGTACCCCAATGGGACATGTCCTCCGATTTAGAAGAAAACTCCAAATGGTGCATGGTAGAGATATAACTCTTATGAGGGTTACACCATAAACCAAAGGGTGCCCTTAAGGCACATTTCCATGTTTATTTAAGGAGAGTTTGTAGTTCATTCTAAATATCCAGTTTTTGAAACAAATCTTGAGTGTCATCATTTCATTTTTTTTTTAGTAAAGAGAGAGTAGTTCCTCCATTTTCAAGTTCAAGATCTTCTTAAGGAGTGCCCCTTGAAGAAGAAGAATCCGAGTTATCCTGGGAGAACATTGCCACAAAACCCGTAGAGCACCGAGACAGGGATAATAAGTTCTTAAGGACAGAGATATATCTCGACTTGGATTGCATATTTTGTCATTTAATCAGGTTTTTCTTCTTGTTTCAAGTTTTAGGGTTTTGCGTAGATTGGTTGGATTTTCTGGTTTTGATCTGTTTGGTTGCATGTTTATTTTTGTTTAATGACACTTATCCACCAACAACAATAACATTGTACCACATCTGATTTGTATTTTGTATCTATCAGTAACTTTTCTGTTAATGGTGTTAAGTGAAAATGATGACATCATAAAGGTATTTTTATCAATTCACTATATTGTAGTGGCTCATTGATACAAAATCAAAAAGTTAGGAGATGCATTGACATTATAACAATTCTTTGGTGGTGCAAAGATGATATCTAAAAAATTAAAATTAAAATAATAATTATAATTTTCAATTTAATAATAATTATAATATATATAAAAAATTCATATTATTATTAAATTGAAAATGCACAAAATTTAACATTTAAAACTTCTCATTTTTTGTGATAGCGTGAGAACTGTTTTAGTTGTGATATTTTTAATGGATGTGCGTGGGGAGCTATGGTGAGGCTATTGCTAATGGAGTGATGAGTTATGACAAGCGTGCATGTGATGAGAGAGCTTGACATGCGTAGTGGGGGATCTAGGCGTGCGTCTGTGTGGTGACTGTAGAGGAAGTTATGAAGCATACTCGTGAGTATGTGAGAATCCCTTCAGTCATTATCTTTTGATAGTATTTCTTTATTGTCAATAATTTCAATAAAGAAATTAATAGAAATTAATTTCCTCAATGAAGATTAGCGAGGATACTATCTTGACTTTACTTACATGGATACCTAAACCCCTTATGGTACACATACGGGCCGACATATCATATTTTACTTCGTACTTGATTAACGAGTGCATCGGTCCACACCCAACAAATATCTAGAGGCCAAACCATGAAAGGTTTCTGACATACATAGCATCAAAGTGTGGAGGATCTCATACAAAATCAATAATATTCTATAGTCAAAGGATTACATATGCTACTCGACTCGAGGAGATTCCTATTTACGGTGATGTGTACTTCCAACTATTAGAAATCACTTGTGAGTCATTCAGTATTCGGTCCAACTAATACCCATACGTCTATACGAGCTTTCAAAGCTCGTGGTACATCGGGTTAAATCGTTGGAACTCCAATTCCAATATACGATATGTGCTAGTCTTTTAGGTTATAGGAATTCGACCGTACTCCAAAACCAACTACTAGGAATATTTACTTTAAGAATAGTTTACAATAGTAATATTTATCACAATGTAGGATCACCTAGTGTCCAGTATTACTACAAGACTATTCTAAGGTCGATGTCATTCTTAGCATATTTATACATCAATCTAATATGCATAATGACAAAACCATTAATAAGGTATGAAATGATAATTTAGTTATTTTATTAATAAATAATAAAATATACAATACATTATTCAGATTGGCGCTTCAAGTACCAACTCCAACAAAACTGACCTGGACTAAAGAGGAGTTTGATGTTAGCAATAGAAACAACAAGGCAATTGATGTCATTCATGCTGTTGTTTGGTCCGTTGAGTTTATGAGAATCTCAATGTGCGTGATAGCCAATGATGCATGAGACATCCTTCAGACTGTGCATGATGGCACACTCTCAGTTAAAATAATAGATTCCAAGAACTTGCCACTAGTTTTAAGGTCGCTAGGATGAAAGATAATGAGACCTTCGATGAATTTTACGCTGAGATTAACGATATAGTTAACTCAAGCTTTAACTTAGGTGAGACTATTCCTACGAATATGATAGTTTGGAAAATTCTTAGATCTATACATGACCAGTTTTTGCCAAAGATCACGACCATTGAGGAGAGTAATGACCTAGATCACCTTAAATTAGAGGACCTCATAGGAAAACTGCAGGTGTGTGAGAAAAAACTTCATGAATATAGAAATCTCAAGACCATAACGATGAAGATCGCAAAAAAAGTTGAACATTATCTGTCAAGTGATGATAATGATAATACTTTCATGGCTACGAATTTGGCCATGTTTGCAAAAAGTTTTAAAAAATTTCTTAAGATGAAGAAGAGTGGCCGTAGCACTAATAGAGGTGGGGAGGAAAAACGTATAGAGAGTGGGCGTAGTAAGAGAGAGTTTAGAGATGATAATGATAGCAAACCTCGTGCTATCCAATGCCATGAAAGTGAAGAGTATGAGCATATTAGGTCTGAATGTCCCGCATACCTAAAGTCTAAGGGCAAAAAAGTTATGGCAGACTCACTTAGTGATTTAGAAGGTTGTTATACTTCTGATGAGTCTACTAAGGATAAGAGCAACTTTATAGCTTTTACTGCTAGTGTGATTGGTTTCTCTCATGATGACTCTTCAAATGGGGATAGTCTTCAGGTCACATATATTAAATTGGTTAATAAGAGCCAGCCTATCAAGAAGACAAACATTGAGGTCAGTAAGAGGCTAAAAGAAACTGAGCTAGACAAGAATGAAGCTCAAGCTAAGTTTGAACAAAGACTTTTGGTTATGATAACCTTGAGGAGAGGAATAGAAGATTAATCGATAAAGTCAAATTCTTAGAGGCGGAACTTGATGCTAGAACACAGTTGTTTGCATTTTCTAGTGGAACTGAGAAACTAGGCCGCATATTAGGGATTAACGTTGAGTCAAAGTATGATAAGGTGTCATCCTCTAGAGTTTTACCTATCCCTCATAAATGTGACTTAGGTAAGAAATATGTTGATTGTAGTCATGTGATTCCTCGTGTTGTTCCTCGTCATATGATTCAACCTCAATCTAGAGGTGTGGGGGGTAAACCTCGTTCTCATTCGAGGTTTGTGCATATTTTCCATCATTGTGGCAAGACATGATATATTATGCCTAAGTGCTTCATGTTGCACAAATAAAAGAAAAGGCTTAAGCGTGTTTAGTCTAGATTTTGAGTCTTTAAATCTAGTCAGTCAAGTTTCTGTTAAGTACGATGCATTGTTAACTAGGAGTTCCCAAGTAAAGGAGACTCATAAGAAAGTTTAGGTGAGGAAGCGAGATGACTTCCCATCAACTTCTGAATGCCTTGACCCTGGCAGGCATGATGAGAGTGCACTTTTGGTGTAACTCTTCTTAGATGTTCCAATTGCATGTGTGTGTGTTTTATGTTTTTGCATGACTGCATGTCTTTATTTTCACTGCATATAGGGGTGTGTGTTTTATTTTTGCTATATGTCCCTTTGGTATATATGATGGAAATCTGGACATAAATTTCATAACCAATTC
Source organism: Zanthoxylum bungeanum (assembly GCA_019454045.1). Classification (NCBI taxonomy): domain Eukaryota; kingdom Viridiplantae; phylum Streptophyta; class Magnoliopsida; order Sapindales; family Rutaceae; genus Zanthoxylum; species Zanthoxylum bungeanum. The sequence continues at coordinate 38,703 of SKCR01041723.1, read as the reverse complement.
CGAATAGACAGTAGTATGATCTGCACTCAGGAATACAACTTCATGTACCATTGGATAATGACAAGTCATGTTATGTCTTTTATTGTTTTGTGATAAAAGAAAAAAAAATATCAAATGAAAAAGATCGAAAATATTTTGTGGCTTGAAAAAGCAAGAAAAGCTTGTTTTATATGATCCTGGAATGTAGGTAATATGTTTATACATGTGAAATATGCTTTTAATTTTCTTGATGCTCTATATGCATGAGTATGTGTGATGGAAACTTTTAGTATATCTTGTACTTGCATTTCACATATACGTTTTTTTTTATTGTCGATGCTTAGTCGCATGTATGAGTTTTTGGACTGGCAGTCCAATCTCTGTCATACTTAGATCACAAAATAGTGTGACTTTTGACTAGATGACCTTATGATTTCCCCTTGTTAAAAATAAAAGAAAAAAAAGCTTAAATTAATCTCAAGTGCAAAAGAGCCAATGGGTCAAATTCAAAAGATAAGGGAAAAACCTTTCACTCGAAAGAATTTTTATTTATGAGCTCATCATATTTAGAGGGAGAATATTATAGCATGCAAAAAATGTTGCTTATTTTCAAGTTCTCGTGGTGCTAGGTTTGAACACCGATTTTGTGGACTTTGTGTGTCATGAGATGGGTTTTTTTATTGTGTCCCGCTCATAAAATAAAGTCTTAAGCCTTGACTCGTTGTGCACTTATTTTTCACGCAAGTGCTTGCTATGATTTGGTGTTTATGTCATATGCATGCATGTATTATTTAGCATTATCAAAAGTAGTGCATATTATTTCATGTCATACACAGTCGAGTACTGACTATGTGTCATTGTACTTGCTTGAAGTGCTATTTTAAGTCGTTTATTTTTCATTTTTTTACTCATTATTGTTGAATTTGGTGCTTGGAGTGCCAATCCGAATTGTATATTTTATTATTTATTAATAAAATAACTACATTTTCATTTCATACCTTATTAATGGTTTTGTCATTATGCGTATTAGATTGATGTATAGATATGCTAAGAATGACATCGACCTTATAATAGTCTTTTAGCAATATTGGATACTAGGTGGTCCGACATTGAGATAAGTATTACTATTGTAAACTATTCTTAAAGTATATATTCATAGTTGTTGGTTTTGGAATACGGTCGAATTCCTATAACCTAGAAGACTAGCACATGTCGTATATTGGAATTAGAGTTCCAATGGTTTAACCCAATGTTCCATGAGTTTTGGAAACTCGTTTAGACGTGTGGGTATTGGTTGGACCGAATACTGACTGATTCACAAGTGATTCCTAATAGTTGGAAGTACACACCACCGTCAATAGGAATCTCCTTGAGTTGAGTAGCATATGTAATCTTTTGACTATATGATAGCACTGATTTTGTGTGAGATCATCCATACTTTGATGCCATGTATGTCAGAAACATTTCATGGTCTGGTCTCTAGATGTTCGTTGTGTGTCGACTGATGCACTCAGTAATCAAGTGTGTAGCAAGATATGATCCATCGACCCGTATGTATACCATAAGGGGTTTAGGTATCCATGTGAGTAAAGTCATGATTCTTAAAGCTTTGGCCAAAGTCGATCACCTAGGGTGGATCACATCAGTTATGAAGAAGCGTGGACATGTGGACATTAGATGTGCATCTCGGAAACTTGACGGTGAATTTTATGTTTCCTAAGCACAACTCGGATAGCCTACGACGGCGAGATTGTTAAACATATGTGATTACCTCGACTTGTATATTTCAGAAATGTCATTCGTGTTCTTCGCAAATTCGGAGGTGGCCGAATTGCGTACATATTAGCTAGGCTTATATGACGAACGTATCTGAACTTAGAGAGTCTCAATATGAAGTATTCTCGTTGAGCACTTGGATAGCCGATTTATTTTGATAAAAGATAATATTCGATATTATTATTAACCAAGATAATCAAGTGTTATTGGATAACATTGATTATTTACTTTGGATTAATTGGATTAATTCAATAATTACACAATGGCTTAATTGTAAAATCATAATTATCTCTACTATTTAACGATATTACGGTAATTGTAAGTATGTAATAATAGGTGGTTTTGGCTTGATTTAATTGGATTAAATCAAAGTGGGAGACAATGGAGATTAGTCACACTTAATTATACATATTTGGATAAATAAGATTAAGCCCACATAAAAGTTGATTACAACTTTTATTAATTAAAAATTGCCTAAATTTTGTTATAAATAGCAAGTTTTAGGAAGGTTTTATTTAAGCAAAAGCTTGAGAAAGCTAAATACAAACAAGTATTAGAGAAATTAGTCTAAGTTAGAGAAATGTTTAAAGAAGTTTTGTGAGGACTCTACAACATTTCATCTAAGAGAAATCAAGATTGGATCTTGGGGTGAAGCTTGCTAACATTGGAATCAAGCTTGGATCTTAGAGTCAAGCTTGTTAATCCTTGAAAGTTCTCCAAACATTTCAATAAGGATGAAAGTTCTCCAAACATTTCAATAAGGAAAAGTAGATTGGATATTTGAATCAACCTTACTAGGTAAGTTTGATCTTCTCCAAAAGCTATATTTTTCATTAGTGAGACATATAGTGTTGAATTATGTATTAGATACATAATATTGAAATTAGGCTAATTAATTGTATTAGGATGCTTTAGAAGTATAAACACAATATGCTTGTAATTGGGTCAAAATATTTATGTTAGACATAGACATAAAATTAGAGTTTGGAACTCTAGATAATAGCTTAAAGTTAAGGCTACCATTCTAGAATCATTTGACCACCTTTGGGTGACCTAGAATTATTCACAAGTCACTTCATTATGAGATTCTAATTTGGTTTGTGTTTTATATTCAAAATTTACGCAAGTGCGTATTTAGAATAAATTTATATTTTTGTAAAAATATTTGATATTTTAAAAAACTTGATTTTTATTCTATAACATGCGTTGATGTTGGTTTTAATGTTAACATTATTTTTGGGTATTTTGAAAATATTTAGGGAAGGTTAGAAGCAATTAGGGTTGAAAACCATATTGCCTTCAACTCTCTGTTTCCAAAGAGCTGGAAGGATGATCATTTGAAATAATTAAAAAAAAAATTGGCCTCTGTTGTGCTCGCGCGTCACGCGTTACGCGCACTCAATTTTGTTTCTTCCCGTTTTGGAGTTTCCGGACTCCGATTCAGCCCCGGTTTTTTCCTAAACACTCGTAATGGAATATAGTATTTCATTAAATATTTTAAAATTACACTCATGCTTGATATCCACAGTTTAGATCCATTTTCGTTGTGTGGGGCACCGTGATCAGTGGTAAATGTATCACTATTTCCCACTCATTTTACCTAATATTTTGTATAGTTTCTTGAGTTTTGTGAATATTTTGATGTGTTTTGTGTTATTTTTTAGATAAATAAAGGTTCAGGACATTCTGGAGATGATTTGGGGGAAAACAGTGAAAAACAGACAAAATGGCAAAATCATCTTTTGGGGCGTCGCGACGCCTAACGTGCGCCGCTCCATGCTAACATACACCGGAGACATATGTCAGAATTTGAGAAGTTTGACTTTGCTAACATACGCCGACTTTACTAACATCCGTCTTGCCACGTGTCAACATCACAAGCCGATCATGCTAACGTGCGCCATGCCATGTGTCATCATCCTACAGTGCCGAAAATCGCCATAGCCACATGTTTCCATGTGTCACTCCATTTCATCACCACATCAGCAGAAGACCAAGTCAATATTGCCAAGTTAGCGCCACGTCATCATCAACCAATCACAGTGTGCCACGTGTCACAATCCTACGGTGCCGACAATCACTATCGCCACGTGTCGCCACATCACTGTCACGTCACTACCACGTCAGTTCAATTATTGAGTTAATCATCCACATCGCCACGTCATCGGATAAGAATCTCGGTGGACCAACCAGAGCATGACACGTGTCGTGTCGTGACGCAGAAATATTGTCGCGTCGCGACACGCACAGCCCACCGAGGCCTATAAATTCAGCTCAAGATTTCAATTTAAGATGTACCTTCCTCTCTGAATTCTCTAATGTAAATAAGGAGTTTGAATCCAGTTTTCTTTAAATTTCAGTTTTGTAATTAATTTTTAGTTACTTTCTGTAATAATAATTTACTTTCTTTACTTTTTCAGTTTTACTATTCAACATGAGGAGGTAACTTCCCCCCAGCTAGGGTGAAAGGTAAAACTTTTATTACTGCTATTTAGATTATCTCCCTTAATTATAATATATTCACTACTTAAAATTTGACTTAACAAGGATACCATATATTGGTCGGTGTTGGTAATCTTAAATTATATTTTAATTAATTTGAGTAAGCAAGGTTACCACCGCCGTGGTTGGTCGTTTGGTAATTCACCGACTATATGACTGGTTTATGGACAAATATTGATACCGCCTTTATGGCATGTCGAACTTAATTAACTTAATCAGGTTACTGCATATATGGCTGGTTGGTAATATTATCACAAGTTAATATATTATATTAAGGGAGATATCTAAATCAGTAGTGGTAAAAGTATATCATTTAACCCTAGCATTTTATTTTATTTTATTTAATTTTAAATTTTACTTATATATTTACTTTACCGCTTTATTTTACTTTCAGCATTGTACTTTATGTCTTTTATTTTTAAGTTTTTACTAGCCTTAGATATGTGTCAGAACTAAGTTAGTTATTTGGGGTTGTGATGAATTTTAATATCACCGGTCTATAAGGGGTTATTTTATAGTTTGGGTAATTTAAAGGTTTACTTATTAAGTCTTAAGCTTAATGCGTCTTGTTAACTGGTCACTAATAAGATTGATCTGGTAAATCTAAAATAAAATTGACAAAGGAATTTTAGGTTTCAGCCTTAGACTTAGTAGCCCACGATCTTCCTTGAGGATAGATAACCCTTTAATAGATTTCCTTACAGGATAGACATATACCTGTCAGGTGGGGGTAGCCATAATTGGAACTTAAACTTAATGAATCCAGGTAATTTGGTTGACATCGACATATATTCAATTGGGTTAAACTGGGTATTTGCATCTGACCATCAACATAGGCTTTTGCATAATTTTGTGTTCCAAGTTAGTAAACTGATATATTACACAAAACATGAAATAACTACTTCATCTTTAAAAGATATTGGAAGAAATCACAACCCTAGATAGTTTCTTAATATTGAATTTCCCTCACCTACTTTTGCGTAATTTATTTACTTATTTTAAATTTAAAATCATCACCATTTCAAATCAATCAATCAATCTTTTAGATACTAGTAATCATTTGGCCTCATAAAAATTAATAGCTTAGGTTTTAAGTCCTCGTGGGATCGATACTTTTTATACTACTTGAAGGACACGTACGATTGCGTTATACGCGTGTGAAAGCACCGGTCAAGTTTTTGGCCCTGTTGCCGGGGACTTATTTATCTTTCACTATTAGTTTTGAGGTTAGATATCTTTACTTGTATCTAATTTATTTTTTCTTATTATTTTTGTTTTCTTGTGTTTCAGGTTCTCAGACACTACATGAGATGAACCAGAAGCTTTGAACTCCGACCGCTTGACCCAGAAATTGAAAGAACCATCAGACAGTTGAGAATGGAAAGGCAAGAAGCTTTAGCCAACATGGAACCTGAACCTTTGAAAGTTGCACCACCAATACCCATTCGAGACAGAACATTCTCGTGGTCGACGACTTCATTTCATGTATTGTACTTCCTCTTTTACCCAGTAAATGCGGTGTGACACAAAACATGCATTCAGATGATTCAAGCAATCAGTGCAGTTTGAGGGGAAGCAAATGAAGATCCTAATACCCACATCAGCAACTTCCTGGAAGTTTGCGCTGTCAACACTTTTAATTACAACCGAGAAGCTGAAGAAGCAATGAACTGCGGGTTTTTTTCCATACTCCTTGAAAAACAGAGCTAAAGCTTGGCTACATTCACTACCAGCAGGTTCCATCAAACTTGAACACTTTAGGCCACCAAATTTCTTGCAAAGTACTTTCCACCAGCAGAACTGGAAAGCTGAGGAATGACATCACATCCTTTGTACAACAAGACTCGGAACTCTCTACGAGCTGGGTGGGAAAGGTACAAAGATTTGCTCCAAATTTCCTCACCATGAGATTCCAAAATGGCTTCAAGTCCAACTTTCTATAATGGACTTTCTGGACTATGAGAACCACAATTGATGCTGCTGCGGGAGGAGCTTTGATGGCAAAAGGAGAAGATCAAGCCTGGGACCTAATCGAAGAAATGTCCAACAACAATTCCTTGTGGCCAACAGAAAGGAGATGATCCAAAGAATTGCAGGAATTTATGAAGTTGGAGCCAATACAGCGTCAACGCCAGCTGGATCAGATATGCAAATTCATGGAGACTCTCAGCACTGGATCCACAAGTTCACCATATGGAGGAGCACCAGAACCAAACCAACTTGAAGAGACGGTGAATTATGTCAACAATTTCAACAGACAGGGGAACAATCCATATTCCAACACCTACAACCCAGGGTGAGGAATCATCCGAATTTCTCATGGAGCAACAATTCAGGGCAAAAGAACTATCCACCACCTGGATTCCCAACACAGAACAAAGGCAGGAGCAGGCAAATGAACCAGGAATAGCAAAAGTGATGGCTCAGTTAAAAAAGTATGATGCTATGTTTCAGAGCCAATCTGCTTCCATCAAGCACTGGAGAATCAATTGGACAACTGGCCAATGCTCAGAGTTACAAACCGCCATGTAATCTTCCCAGCAACACAGAACCAAATCCAAGGAACATATGGAATGAGCAATGTCAAGCCATCACCTTGAAAAGCGGTACTGAAATCAACAAAGATGTTGGAATCAAGGCAACAATTGAAGAAGTTCCAAAAGATGCAGTTCCACATATGGAGGAAAAAAAAAAGAAAATGAAAAAGAAAAAGATCAGATCAGATCATTCCACCTCCACATTTTCCTCAGCGTCTTCAGAAAAACAAACTGGACAAGCAGTTTGCTCGATTCCTAGAGGTGTTCAAAAAGCTACACATCAACATCCCATTTGCAGAAGCATTAGAAGAAATGCCCAGCTATGTAAAATTCATGAAAGATATTATTTCACAAAAATGGAGATTGGGAGACTATGAGACAGTAGCATTGCCGGAAGAGTGCAGTGCTATCATTCAGAGGAAACTTCCCCCGAAGTTGAAAGATCCTGGCAGTTTCACTGTCTCATGCACCATTAGAGAACACTACATCGGTAAGGCTTTATGTGACATAGGTGCAAGTGTTAATTTGATGTTTTTTTCTATTTACAGGAAACTGCAAATTAGAGAAGCAATGCCTACCTCAGTCTCTCTGCAACTTGTTGATCGAACGCTCGCATTTCCAAGAGGTGTTGTTGAAGATGTGCTGGTCAAATTCGACAAACTCATTCTCCCAGCATATTTCATTATCTTTGACATGGAAGAAGATAAAAATATACCTATCATCATTGGAAGACCATTCTTGGCGACATGACGAACTATTATTGATGTACAAAAAGAGAACTAACCATGAAAGTTCAAGACCAAGAAGTTACCTTAATGTTCAAAGCCATGAAATCCCAAGCGATGAAAAGGAAGAAGAATGTTTCAGAGGTTTATGTTGTTGATAGTATCATTCAGGATACTGAGCCAAATCTACACTGATTGATCACTAACATGCTGAAGCTTGATCATCAATTGACTGACCCCAACTAGATGACTGAAGTCGAGCAATATCCTATCTTGATCAACTTATCTCAAATGTCAACTACCTTGACAAACCATTCGATTCAAATCAACACCACCAGTTGAATTCTGGAACTTCCAAAGAAAGATCGAATCAAGCCCTCAATTGAAGAACCACCACAGCTGGAGCTGAAGTTACTACCGAGCCATCTCAGGTATGCATTTCTTGGGAAACTCTTCTGAATTACCTGTTATTATTTCTTCTTCACTAACATTGGAGCATGAAGAAAAGTTGTTGAGAGTATTACGAGAGCACAAGAAAGCCATTGGCTGGACTATGCAGACATTTGAGGCATTAGTCCATCATTTTGCATGCACAAGATTCTGATGAATGATGAGTACAAACCCACAGTGGAGCATCAACGGAGACTCAATCCAATCATGAAGGAAGTCATGAAGAAATAAATCATCAAATGGTTGGATGCTGGCATCATTTACCCCCCATCTCAGACACACTTGGGTGAGTCATATGCAGTGTGTGCCAAAGAAAGGAGGAATCATTATAGTCACAATGAAATAACGAAAATTCCAATAAGACAGTGACTGACTGAGATTGCATGGACTAAATAGAAGCCATGGACTAAGAGGGACAAACGAACAAAACAAACACGAGAAAGACCCATTTTTCCGCTGCCATTCATTGATCAATGCTGACACACTGGGGGGACATGAGTTCTATTACTTTCTGGATGGATATTCAGGGTACAATCAGATTGCTATCCCCCAGAAGATCAGGAAAACCCACTTTTACATGTCTGTATGGTACTTTCATTCCGCAGGATGCCATTTGGATTATGTAATGCTCCTGCCACATTTCAGCGTTGCATGATGGCTATCTTCTCAAACATGCTGGAATAGAGTATGAAGGTGTTTATGGATTACTTCTCTGTGTTTGGAGACTCTTTTGACCACTATTGCAAAATCTGGAACATGTGTTACAAATGTGCGAAGATACAAACCTGTACTCAACTGGGAGAAATGCCACTTCATAGTGCAGGAAGGCATTGTTCTTGGACACTTGATCTCACAAAAAGGAATCTAGGTAGACAAAGCAAAGATTGAAAAAATTGAAAAACTACCTCCACCAACATTTTTCAAAGGGATTCGGAGCTTTCTTGGACATGCAGGTTCTTACATGAGATTTATCAAAGAATTTTCCAAAATTGCAAAACCTATTTGCAATCTTCTGGAGAAGGATGTGCCTTTCAACTTCACCAAATAATTCCATGAAGCTTTTGAAATCCTAAAACAGAAGCTGCTCTCTGCTCCCATCATTGTAGCACCAGATTGGACCATTCCATTTGAGGTGATGTGTGATGCTAGTGATTTTACTGTAGGTGCAGTTTTGGGACAACGCAAAGCAAAGATTTTCCACACCATTTACTACTCCTCCAGCAGAACTTTGAATGAAGCTCAACTCAACTACACAACCACTGAAAATGAGTTGCTCGCAGTTGTGTACGCTTTTGAAAAATTATGCTCCTATTTGCTAGGTCCCAAAGTGGTGGTCTACACAGATCATTCAGCAATCAAATACTTGATCACAAAAAAAGATGCCAAACCCAGATTGATCAGTTGGATACTTCTTCTGCAAGAATTTGACGTGGAGATCAAAGACATGAAAATGGACAGAAAATTAGGTGGCAGATCATTTATCGAGGCTTGAGAATGGAGAAACAGATGGCAAAGAACTGATAATCAAATAAACTTTTCCAGATGAACAGTTGTTTTCCATGAAACATCATGATGTCCCTTGGTATGCTGACTATGTCAACTATACAGTTTCGGAAAAATGGTCGTTGGAATGGACAACTCAGCAATGAAAGAAGTTCTTCAAAGAAGTCAAGCATTATGTTTGGGATGAGTCGTACCTGTTCAAACGTTGTTCTGATCAATTACTGAGGTGTTGTGTTCCATATGAGGAGGTCAATAGTGTTTTGCAACACTGTCATTCATCACCATATGGCGGACACTTCAGTGGGAATAAAACTGCAGCCAAAGTCCTACAATCAGGTTTATTCTGGCTACTCTTTTTAAAGATGCCTATCTTTTTGCTCTTCAATGTGACAGGTGCCAGAGAACGGGGAATATTTTGAGGAGAAAGAAAGACCATTACAAACATCTGAAAGTGGAGATATTCGATGTGTGGGGTATAGATTTCATGGGACCCTTTGTTCCATCATTCGGAAACCTGTACATCCTGGTTGCAGTAGACTACGTCTCCAAATGGGTTGAAGCAATTGCACTGCCATCCAATGATTCAAAAGTGGTGATCAAGTTCCTTAAAAAGAATATTTTCACTCGCTTCGGAACACCTCGGGCAATTATCAGTGATGGTGGCTCACATTTCTGCAACATATACTTAGATGCACTACTATCCAAATATAGAGTTACTCATAAGGTTGCCACTGCCTACCATCCACAGTCAAATGGACAGGTTGAAGTTTCAAATAGAGAGATCAAAAGAATCTTGGAGAGAACCGTTGGATCAACAAGAATGGATTAGTCTACAAAACTGGATGATGCATTATGGGCTTATCGGACAGCTTACAAGACACCCAATGGTATGTCCATATATCGTATGGTGTTTGGGAAAGCATGCCATATGCCAGTTGAGCTTGAATACAAGGCGTACTGGGCATTGAGGAAGTTGAATCTTGATCCACAAGCTGCAGAATAGAAATGACTTCACCAACTCAACGAATTGAAGGAGTTTCGTCTACAAGCTTATGAGAATGCCAGATTATACAAAGAAAAGACCAATAAATGGCATGACCGAAAAATTGTGCGCAGACAATTGGAACCAAGGCATCAGGTGTTGTTGTACAATTCACGGTTGAAAATTTTCCCTGGAAAGTTGAAATCAAGGTGGTCAGGTCCATTTGTGATCACTCAGGTTTTACCATATGGAGCTGTTAAGTTACTGGATCCCAACACCAACAACACATTCAAGGTTAATAGTCAGCGTGTCAAGCACTACTGGGGAGAATCATTTGAGCGACAAAAAGAAAGTGTCACACTTTCAGATCCAGCCTAACGTTCGAGAAGTCACATCTAGCTGACGACGTTAAACTTAGCGCTCGCAGGGAGGCAACCTATGTAATTTTTGTATATATTATAATCTGGTGTGTTTTATTTTTGTGTGTTTAATTTTTATAGGTAAAGTCATTTCATGATGGAAGAAGCTCTCGCAAATCTTCACAAGAAATTTCATTCTCTCCATCAAAAATCTCTGATGAAACTCTACAAAGCTCACTTAGAACGGATGAGACTACTGATGATCAAAGGTATTCCAACTGACATTCGTTGGATTATTGAAGCACGGGTCCGATTACAAGTGAGTCTTCTGAATCTTTTATTTCACATCTACCTGGTTTTGGAAGAAGCACATATGCAAAGAAACATAGAGCTAAGCAAATGGGTGTTTGTTACAAATGTGCACGCTGGAATTGCAATACTCGTTGTCGTTCTTTAGGAATAGTGTCTGATAATCGTGAAGATAAAATTAAATTCATTAGGGATGGCTTGAGTAAGGAGTCTTTAGATGATATATCTTCGACTCTTGAGACGCATCCCAGTGGATATTTTCATATAGCCATCCGCAAATTATATACACAATTCCAAAAAGAAATACAACAATTAAGTCTTGGGAATATGACTCAAAAAGACATTGTTTGCCAATTTATAAGAAAATTGGATGGGAAGCTTGTCCCTGACGCATAGACGTCAATCAAGCTGTAAATTATTGTAAATATTATATCTCTTTGTCTTTTCCTAATAATTGTTATTTGTTTTGTTGTTTTCTTTTATTTTATCCTACAAGATCCATACCTGTTTTACTATCACGATTTATTTTACTGTTTAACTAATAATTGTCATTTGACATGTACTAGTGCTATTATTTTTACTCACCATTTTCAGGTGTTATAAATTCAATTCATCATTGCACGTTTGAAGGCATCCAGATAAAAATGGAAGCCACTTCAAGAAGACGAGTTGAAAACATCTGTGTGTTTTGGGGTACTAGTGTTGATACTAAGCCACAATACGTAGCAGCATCACAGGAATTGGGACGAGTCATAGCTGAGAAGAATATGCACCTAGTATATGGCGGGCGCAATCTTGGACTAATGGGGATCGTTTCAAAGGCCGACAGGATGGAGGCAGTCAAGTTCTAGGAATAATCCCAAAACCCTTGGCAGAGGCGGATCTTATAGGATCATCAAACGGAGAAGAACTGATCGTACCAGGTTTTTCTGAACGACTGGTGGAAATGATTAACCGTGCTGATGCTTTTATTGCTTTGCCATATGGTTTGGGCACGTTGGAGGAGATTTTTACAGTACTATCTTGGGCGAACTTGAACATACACCAGATTCCAATTGGATTGTTCAACGTAGATGGATTTTATGATTTTCTTTGTGTCTTTCTTGATGATGCCCGGAGAAATGGGTTTGTGTCAAAACATTTAAAAGAACTCATATTCACTGCCAGAACTGCCCAGGATTTAATTGAACAAATTTTAGCCTATGAACCACAAATTGACCCTATCATTTCCAAGATAAAATGGTCTGATAATGATCGTGGTAAGAAGCGTCGGATAAATATGGATCTTAACCTTTAAATTTCCCATTTAGATGTAGAATTTCAGCTAACCAGGTATTATCTTCTATATTTTTTCTTCTACTGTTTAAGACATTGGGGACAATGTCTCATTTAGATTTGAGGGTGGGGAATAGTTGATTAGTATCTTGTTTGTATTTTTTTTTTATTCTTAGTCCAAAATTTTCAAAAAAAAAATGAAAATTTTTACAAAAAAATCAAAAAAAATTTTGTGTTTTTAATTTGATTAATCAGGGAACTTGATAAGAGATAGTTGTGTAAGGAGTTTCCACTCCTGAGACGTATCTCAAACCTATTTCGGAACAAGATAATTTTTGTTTATTTCCTTTTAAATTATTTATTTGTGAATTCTCCATAATACTGACTAAAATTGATCTTCATATGCTCAGTTGGCAGGTATTATCAACATGCATGGTAACATACGAACATAAGATGTAATTGAAAAGTTTGTAATATTCAGTGCTCTAGTTTCATTGGAGGAAGCATCTTAAAAAGCAATGGAGTAAAAAAAAAAAGTCTGAGATCCAAGTAATTAAGTCTGTAAGGGTGTTTTAACACCTAGTGCCCTAAAACCAACCGGTTTGGGAGTCACTGGCCCAAAGCTCGCTACATGGATCAAGGATGTTGCAAAAATATATATATCTGAAGTCTGAGTAATTAAGTCTGTAGGGGTGTCTTAACACCTGGTGCCCTAAAGCCAACTGGTTTTGGAGTCACCGACCCAACACTCGCTACATAGATGGAAAATATTGTATATAAATAATAAAAAAAATCAGAAAAATCAGAAAAACTATTCCATTGATGCTAAAATGTGTGAATTCTGATAAAACTTTAGGACAAGAATATTACTCTCTTCTCAACTGCACTTGAGACTATTGTGGGCAAAATGAGTTGATTAATATTTTGTTGATTGTTTATATGAAGAATGGTAAATATAAACGGAGAATTTACTTATTCGGTAATTTAGAAAGAAAGAAAACAACTAATAACTTGGAGTATAAGTTTCACATGCTTAATCACTAACTTCTTTATTCTATTTTCTCTTGTCTTTTTGCTTTTGTGTGCATTAGTTTTACTATCTTTTTACTTTTGTAAAATATTTGTGGGTATCATTGCTGTAAACCTTTACGATACTACAACTCGTCCACTAGGGACACCTATGGGTTTAAAGGCTTGTTGCATACGCTAAATGCAACCGTGATCCCTACGAAAGTGGCTTAGTTTTAAAGATGTTTATATTATTTTATTTTGTTGTTTTGCTCGAGGACTAGAAAAATGTTACGTTTGGGGGTGTGATGAGTGGTAAATGTATCACTATTTCTCAATCATTTGACCTAATATTTTGTATAGTTTCTTGAGTTTTGTGAATATTTTGATGTGTTTTGTGTTATTTTGTAGATAAATAAAGTTTCAGGACATTCTGGAGGTGATTTGGGGACAAAACAGTGAAACAGACAAAATGACAAAATCTTCTTTTGGCGTGTCGCGACGCGCAAGCCTTCTGTGTCGCGACGCCTAACATGCACCAGAGACACGTGTCAGAATCTGAGAAGTTTGACTTTGCTAACGTACGCCGACTTTGCTAACGTGCGCCGTGCCACGTGTCAACATCACAGCCGATTATGCTAACGTGCGACATGCCACGTTTCGTCATCCTACGGTGCTTACAATAGCCATCGCCACGTGTTTCCATGTGTCACTCTATGTCATCACCACGTCAGCAGAAGACCGAGTCAACATTGCCAAGTTAGTGCCACGTCATCATCAACCAATCACAGCGTGCCACGTGTCACAATCCTACGATGCCGACAATCACTATCGCTACATCATAGCCACGTCACTGCCACATCAGCTCAATTATTGAGTTAATCATCCACATCGCCACGTCATCGGATATGAATCTCGGCAGACCAACCAGAGCATGACACGTGTCGCGTTGCGACGCAGAAATATTGTCGTGTCACGACGCGCACAGCTCACCGAGGCCTATAAATTCAGCTCGAGATTTCAGTTTTAGATGTACTTTCCTCTCTGAATTCTCTTATGTAAATAAGGAGTTTGTATCTAGTTTTCTTTAAATTTCAGTTTTGTAATTAATTTTTAGCTACTTTCTGTAATAATAATTTACTTTATTTACTTTTTCAGTTTTTACTATTCAACATGATGAGGTAATTTCCCTCTGCTAGGGTGAAAGGTAAAACTTTTATTACTAATATTTAGATTAATCTCCCTTAATTATAATATATTCACTACTTAAAATTTGACTTAACAAGGATACCGCTATATTGGTCGGTTGGTAATCAATTATAAACTGGTTTTAATTTGACTAAGCAAGGATGTCGTCTGGTTGGTCGATTGGTAATTTACCGCCTATATGGCTGGTTTATGGATAAATATTGATACCGCCTTTATGGCAGGTCAGACTTAATTTGAATTAATCAGGTTACCGCCTATATGGTTTGTTGGTAATGTTATCACAAGTTAATATATTATATTAAGAGAGATATCTAAATCAGTAGTGGTAAAAGAATATCCTTTAACCCTAGCATTTTATTTTATTTTATTGTAATTTTACTTTTCAGTATTTACTTTACTGCATTTACTTTTCAGCATTGTACTTTATATCTTTTATTTTTAAGTTTTTACTAGCCTTAGATATGTGCCGGAACTAAGTTAGTTATTTGGGGTTGTGATGAATTTTAATAACACCGGTTTATAAGGGGTTATTTTATAGTTTGTGTAATTTAAGGTTTACTTAATAAGTCTTAAGCTTAATGCGTCTTGTTAACTGGCCACTAATAAGATTGATCTGGTAAATCTAAAATAAACTTGACAAAGGAATTTTAGGTTTCGGCCTTAGACTTAGTAGCCAACGATCTTCCTTGATGATAGATAACCCTTTAATAGATTTCCTTACAGGATAGACATATACCTGAATGAATACAGGTAATTTGGTTGACATAGACATATGGTTCAATTGAGTTAAACTGGGTATTTGCATCTGACCATCAACAGAGGCTTTTTCATAATTTCGTGCTCTATGTTAGTAAACCGATATATTACACAAACATGAAATAACAATTTCATCTTTAAAAAGATATTGGAAGAAATCACAACCCTGAATAGTTTCTAAATATTGAATTTTCCTCAACCTACTTTTGCGTAATTTTATTTACTTATTTTTAAATTTAAAATCATCACCATTTCAAATCAATCAATCAATCATTTAGATACTAGTAATCATTTGGCCTCATAAAAATTAATAGCTTAGGTTTTAAGTCCTCGTGGGATCGATACTTTTTATACTACTTGAACGACACGTGCGCTTGCGTTATACGCGTGTGAAAGCATCGGTCACACCGATACGACCCTAGGGGTTCCAAAACTGCCTCAACAATTGTGTGTCGTTGTGTGTGTTTCATGTCGTTGCGTATTGTATTTTCTTTAATATTCCATAATTGTGAGTTCTTTCGTCTACTTCCCATTTGTTCATTTTGCTAACTGAGTAGGGCTGTTAGCGAAGGGAGTAAGTTAATTTTGCATATTATCTTGCATGTGATTTTAATTGGTATATTGATGTGTTAAGTTTACCCATTGTCATTTCGTGATAAAAATGGGGAGTGGGGCTGAGCATCGATTCTGGTTCTACCCGAAACCGATTAGAACATGACGGGTTTTTCGGGTTTGGAACCGAAACTGGTTGGAACCGTAACGGTTCTGGTCCTAAAATGGAAGAACCGAATTAAACGGTTTGGTTTCGGTTCTGTCATTGATGGAAATGAAACCGGACTAGAACCTGTTTTGGGAACCAATTTCAGAAATAAATTAAAACCATATTTAATTCAGTTTCATAACCACTTTAAAAACCCAATTTCATAACTAGTTTTAAAACTCAATTTAAACCCAATTTTATAACCTAAATTAAAACTCAATTTATATCCAATTTCATAACCCAATTAAAACCCAATTTAAACTCAGGCATTTCCTACAAGAATATTATGTATGAAGTCAAAACTATTATGCAATATGCAGTTTTATTTATTATTTTATTTTTGTATGGAAAATATCAAGAATATTATGTAATATTCAAGTGTGAGAAATATTTATATTTTCAAAATTTGACAATAATAAATAAATATTGTAAATCAAAATCGGACCGGAACCGAATTGGAACCGATTTTTTCCGAGTAGGTTCTGGTTCAATGTTGAACCGAATTGAAACCGATTAATAAGGTACCATATTTAATTGGGTGGGTTCCGATTTCACTTAATTATGAACCGATTTTTCTAGGGTAGGTTTCGGTTTCACGCGGAACCGGAATCGAAACCCATTTTATATATCTTTTTTCAGGGGAGTATGATTAATTTGGTACTAGGATATTTACCTTAACATGCATGAGATTTTTATTTCGTTTTTTATATGCTCTTATATTCCATATGCTTTTTACAGTAGATTGTTGTTTGTGGATGTTTCAGGTGAGCGTATTAGTAGCTGTGGTGGCATCGACTTCAAGACTACTTGGTTAGGTATTAGATCGAGTCATATTATAATAAGTCATTGTCTTGATGGTTGGCATTAGACTATTTTCTTTTTGGGTTTTTTATCGTAATCTTTGTATTAGGTAGTGGTTTTTCACAAAATATCAAAGAGGGAGATTGTTAATTCCATGTTTTTTGACAATGTCCGTAACAAAATAAGTTCAATTGAGTTGTAATGAGTGTTGAAGTTCTCGGAGCAATTGGACAAGTATTTAGACAACATCAGATGGAGATATCATAGAGATATTCTCTCTTTAGATATTCCAAAAGATTTATAGCTCTAATTGATTTGGGGTCAGTTTCATTGGAAAGTATACTCGAAGATGATCGCGTACATATAAAGAACGTATGATTTGGCCAAGGGACGAGAAAGTTACAAATGTTTTAAATTACACCTTAAAACCAATCCGCGACATGCGTTCGAACGCACGGAGGTAGAAACTTTACGTTTGAGGTGCGTTTGAAAGGTGTTTGAACGCTTGTACATAAGTGGGTTATTTTGGATGGGTTTTTAAGCCAGATTTACACTATGAAACCCTTACATTTGCCCTACCTATATAAACAAACTTAGAGCCACATTTACAAGTGTTGAAAACATATTGTTCAAAGCATACAAACCTTTTGTTTCAACCTTCTTGACAATCCACCTTGAAGACTTCTTTATTTTCATGTCTTTTCTATTTTGGTGAGATTCTTCTTTATTTGATCGTCAACATAGAAAAACAATCATAGCCCAATTTTCTGAGCCTTCAGAGTTCTTTAGGAGGAAGATTGGTAGTCGGAGTTTCGAAGTCGCGAGTTCACAGGGTTGATCCGCTTAGAGACTTCAGAGGTTATGGAGAAGGTCGCTTGGGCGGGTTCGAAGAGTTCTTCGGGTTATTACAGTCTAGAGGTATTAAAGTCGGCGGAGTTGCTGTCATAAATCTTATACCATCACTATAAGATTTCTCGTTATAGTGGAATTCGGCTGGTAGCCTAAATACCCGGATTAGTTTTTTACTCGCACGAGTTTTTCACTTCGTCAATAAAATTATTAGTGTTGATTTTGTTTTCCGCTTTCTTTTATTTTCTTTATTTCATAATTTCATAGACTTAAGCGTTCATGTTGTGAATCCATAAAAACATTAATTATGACTTGTCTTAATTTATTGTGTATTATTCAGCATAGGGTCAGAACCTGTGAATAAAATCATATTTTCAAAGGTGTTCGACACTCCCCTCCGATCCAGATGAATTATCTCATTTTCTCATCTCGGGGCATTTTGGGATAAGTATCATGTGCGTTGTATTTTTCTTTTGTAATTTATTTTTTTATTAATAAAATTATGAGTGTTTTTATTTATATATTATTTTGTTAAATTGTATCATGATGGGGTAAAATGTGAAGATAATAGTATGAAAATATAGATAATTTTTATTTATATTATATTTTATAAATTCTGATTATTTTCCAGATAAATTCGTACTCTTTTCGATTTATAGATGACTCTTGACTAGCTGTGGACAGTCCACGATTGACACAGATGATACTTGAATCTCATAAATATGAGAGAGTGGATTATTAAAAATCTGGATTAGTTATAGACAATATGGTTCTACATATTTTGGCATATTTAGTACCTTAGCATGATTAATTATCGACGTGACAAATTACATGTGTTGACATAATTAATACATGATAATCATAAGAAAATGATTGGAAAATAATTATATTTTATATTTTATAAAAAAGTAAAAAAGTAAAAATTATTTTATATTTGAAATATCAAGAGTGTATCCACTAAGCATAATATTTTATTTTTTATTTTTTATTTTATTAATTGAATTATTATTTTCTCTTATTAAATTTATTCCCTGCAGATCGATCCCGGACTTACCGAGTTATTTTATTACTTCGACATCCCGGACTTGCCGAGTTATTTTATTACTTCGACACTCTTATACTTGAGAGTAAAGAACCATTTTGTGAGTATCTCACAAGTACACTTCATCTAGTAGAGGTATGAGTTCTTTAGATTTATTTAAATATTCTGATGCTAAAAATAGAGAATAATTTACTAAATTTACTTGTATGAAACATCTTTCTTTAAGTTTTGGTGAAAAATTACTTTTATTAATTATGTTTGAAATACTTTAAATTCTGCTGCCTGTAAAATGCCCAGAAATACAACAAAATGATAATTTTTTAAATTATACAAAGATGGTAAAATTATTTTAAATGAAATATTTAAATATATTAAAGGTCGTCATTCTATTTGTTCTCATATTTGCAATGACCATTAGCAAATATACACATACATGAGTATGACTTGTCATTGTATTGATACATCATGTACCATGCAAAAATAACTTATTGCATTTAGAGTTTTTGATGAGTATCATACTGCATAAAAATATTTACAGAATGATTAAAGTAATTTTTGATGAATATGATTTATTAGGTAAAATTTTAACAATTGATTTTGACAATACATCTGTAAATATTGTATCAATTATAGATTAAAAGAAATATACCAACCAAATTTAGTGACGGTCTTCATTACATGCAAACACTTTAGAAGAAACAATATATGTGAATAATTGGACCTGAACTAATCTAAGATAACAAACAGATAGGCTAACCAAACCGATGGTCGGGTCTACACTTAACCTTGCTCTCTCTCTCTCATTTATGAGCTAATACCTTATTTAAAACAAAATGAATTTGCAGATTTTTTTTAATTTAAATGGTTTGAGTTACTTTTAATTTTATGCCTCACACAATCTGTTGATAAATGATAAAAAAATAAATAAATTATATTATACTTTAAAAATTAATTTTTAAAGTTAGTATATTATTTTTGAAATGGAAACACAAATGTCATTTAAGTTTTTGTAAAAATAAACTCATATTCATTAACCGCCATTTTTTTTCACACTACGCCTATGACACCTCAAAACTTGCTCGAATACCCATTAACCACCCAAAAGTGCACTGTCGGCTGCCCCATAATCGACCGCTGCCTCGGCGGCGGCATTCCCTGTAACTCAATAACGGAGCTGGTAGCGGAAAGCGGCTCCGGCAAGACCCAATTTTGCCTCCAACTCTCCCTCTCCGCCCAACTTCCCACCTCCCACGGCGGCCTCTCCGCCTCATCTCTCTATCTCCACACAGAATTCCCCTTCCCTATGCGCCGTCTCCGCCAACTCAGCCACACTTTTCGCTCCGCCAATGACCATAACCCCTGTGATTACATATTCGTTCAGAGTGTACACTCCGCATACCAACTGCTCGATATAATGCCCAAGGTAGAATCTTTTATAAGAAATTCTTCAAACACCAGATTTCCTGTTAGGCTTATTGTTATTGATTCCATTGCGGCGTTGTTTCGGTCTGACTTTGAGAACACCATGGATGATCTTAAGAAAAGGTCGTCATTGTTTTTTAAGATATCGGGGAAGTTGAAGGCGATGGCGGTAGGGTTTGGTTTGGCAGTTGTGGTGACTAATCAGGTGGTTGATGTGGTGGAGCCAAACGAAGGGGTAAATGGGTTGAGAATTGGCAATTTGGGTTGTTTGTATTCTTCAGGGAGACCGATTAGTCCTGCTTTGGGGATAGCTTGGGCTAATTGTGTGAATTCGAGGCTGTTTTTGTCGAGGAATGAGGAGTTTGTTGGTCAAGAGAATCATATGGTCAATGGTGTTGGTAGTGGTGAAGATTTTGTGTGTAAGAGGACGAGGAGGCGGCTTCATGTTGTTTTTGCACCTCACTTGCCTGATATGTCTTGCGAGTTTGAGATAACAAGAGAAGGTGTTTTTGGAGTTGAAAGATAGCTGTATATTTCTGTATGAATGATGTCACTTGAAGGTATGATTGCCAATTTTGACTTTTGTTTACAAGTTTATGTGCATTTTTGGCGAAGAAGAGCTTGTATTTATCTTTTTTGCTTTCATTCTACGTATGTAATGTTATTCTTACTTATCGTAATGTTTTTGGAGTAATAATGCAATATTGGTAGAGATAATTTTGTTTAGGTTTTCAGGTGTAAATTGTTTGATATTGGATGCTTAATACTGTTGGAACATCTTTGTGCATATTCGTCAAAGATATATTTATTTTGCACTTGTTGAATTGAGACACAATATAAATAATTGTTTTAATTACTTGTTGAGTTATGCTAACCTGGGGCATTGCAAAGTATTGTCGTAAGAAGTATATGATATTACAAAAGCTATTTTGAACACTGCTTGAGGAGCTTTTTCTTCTCTTTCTAAAAATAATAAGCTAAAGTGGCTGCATGATGGTTTCTTCACTGTTAGTTTGTACAAAATTGTTTTCCAGTTTAAGATTGCATTGATTCAGATTATTGATCAGAATGCATCAATCCTGTGACATTGCAACACCAGAAGAATCAAACCATTCCTTCTATTTCTTGGAGTCAAGCCTTGTACCAGAAAGAAGCCTAATTTGACAACTAAAGTTTCAAATTTAATTTCATTTATTATAGCATAAACTTTGTTGCCTTTGTAATTGTACCTCAGCAATATCCCTCCTTATCCTTTTTATGTCACCTGCTGTAGTATCAATAAGTTAAATCTCTCTTTTTAAAGGGTTTCATCTAGAAGGCTCGTTACACTGATAGTGTGATTTTAAAGTGTTGACAGCAGTTTGGTTGAGTTTTCTTTTTCTTTTCTTAAGAGCAGAGCAACAACTGGTTTCCTACAACTTCCTTCATCGGCCTTGTGTTGTGATAGTTTGTACTATCAATGCATATACATATTATAGAACTCATATTGTGATGTTAAGTCGTTCACTTCTTTACAGGAATCTAGAATAAAATCTTTTGCCTCAATTTTGTTGCGTGCATAAGGGTATGATTGTATTCAACTTGCTTGTTCATTTTGTCCAAGTAGAAGCTCCCCCGGCATGTCCTCTTCACTTCCAGCATTGCCATGATTCTCCATAATCTTTTCTTTATTACACGACCTCTTCTTCTCATCAATCTTCTCCTCCCACCTATATTGGAATTCAGCTTGCGTCGGAGCATCCTCAGGGTGTCTCTCTTGCTCTTTTCCAGAAGCTTTCGAAGCATGAACATTGTCTTGGTTCCGCTCCTCCAATGCTTGCCCACTCATTCTATCTCTATTATCTCCTCTGTAGAACTTCTCATTTTGATCAACATCAGGGTTAGGATCTTGTTGCATAGACCAACTTTTCGGATCATAATAAGCCGAATTTTCATTAGGCATGCCTCCCTGTTCGGGCACGCCCTTCAGGCAGACTAGCATGGCAGTTTTCTTAATTATATTGCATGATTTTACTTTCTTTTCAGTGAAATATCAGAAATAAAGGCAATATTATTTATATTGATATGGTTGCAACTAGAAAATCTTGTGTATTGGAAAGTACAACCATCTAGACCTAGTGAGAAACTATTGATTAGGTATTGAATGACATGGTAGCTTAGATACAATGTTCAAAAAAACATTAGGCGATAGGCGTACGGTGGGGGAGCACCTAGCGCCTAAGTCTTGTAGGAGGCGGCTAGAAGGATAGGCTAGGCGGAAGCTAGGCGGTTGTATTTTTTATTCAAAAATTAGAGGAAAAAAACAAATTTGGGAAAAAAAGCATACAAACCCGTCTAGAACCGCCTAGACGGGCACCTAAAATCGTCTAACCCGCCTAGGCGACCATCTAGAACCGCCTAACCTGCCTAGGCGGCTGCCTAGAACCGCCTAATTGCCTGACACCGCCTAACAACCGTTTTCATGTATAATCGGAACGGTCAAGCACCACCTAGCGCTACTGTTTTTTTAGAATAATGCTTAGATATACTAAAATATTTCTTGGTTGTTATAAGAGATGGCAATCGGTCGGGATTTTTCAATCTCGGTCTCATCCCAATTATAGATCAAGGATGAAATTATCTCAAATACAATATTGATTTTTGAATCAAAATTCGAGATTCTTTTAGATAAAAGGTCAAGATTTGAGACAAAAAAATAATCTCAAATTTTGAACAGATTTTTTATTCGAGGTAAAACATTATTCCAAACGATCGATATTCGAGATTTTATACTATTCTTATTTGTTATAATCTAAATTTTAACAGTGTCTATTTTATAACATAAATATAAACAAAATATTACATTATTATATGAATGACGGGATACTTCATATGTACATTAAAGGATGGATTACGTGATACTTCATATCTACAGAAAAATTTCTGTTTATTCATTCGTGACTCTAGAGGGTTTAACCGATTAGACCTGGCCACCGGTTCGGTTCCGGTTCAGAAACCGAACCGGAACCGAACCGGTTTTTTTTTTTTTAATAATAATTTTAAAAAATAGAAAAAATTCTATAATCGTAATGTTTTTTCATACTATCACATCTTTTTTATAAAATTCTTTTAACATATAATCTTTTTTATAGTCAACTCTGACTAGTGCTTTCTTTATATAAGCGATGTGAGATATTTGTTACTTGGCTATTGTGTCCCACATCGCTTATATAAAGAAGTCAATAACCAAGAGTTGGTTATAAAAATGATATGGACATGCATGTTTTAGTATTGCAATTTTAAACCTCATTAAGTCATTATTATTAATAAAAAAAAATCGAGATTTACTTGTGGAATCTTACGGTTCCAAGAAAATAATTTTTTTTTTTTTACTTCTGGTTCCAACCGGTTCGGTTCCGGAACCGGAACCGGTTGGAACCGGAACCTTGGCGGGTCTATAACCGATTGTCATGATTTTTCTTCTTCTTGAGGTCACAGATTAAGATTAATCATATGTTTTCAAGACCTTGATATATGAACCGTAGCCACCAAGCATGCTAACATGTTATGGATTTTATTAAGAAAAATAAGTAGAAAAAATGATTTGAAGGTACGCTTTTCCTTCACCTTTTCCCCCGAGGTTATTTGTCCATTCTGAGAGGATATGAATTTCGATCCCGCACGATATTGTCTTCGTAAATGAACCTCCCCACATGAAGTGATTTAGGCTTAAAAGTTTACCCCACATTATTGTAAAGTATGGTGACTTAAACTTATGACCTTGATCCTTTATAAGGTTCTTAAGTCACCATGTGGTATCATCAAGCTAAGTAGACTTAACAACCTTATATGGACTCGCAAGTCTAAAGTTCGAGTCTCACTAAGGACAAAAAAAACTACTACATGTGGAGAGGTTCCTTACGATGATGAAATCGTGCAGGATTATTTGGATAACAACCCTGAAAACCTCCATCAAATATCCAAGACAGACAAATGACCTTCATGATTAAAGTTTGCATAAAAGCACCTTCATGATTAAAGTTTAAACACAATACAATGTTATTCCTTCTGTACATTGGTTTCATAATGTTACGATTAATTTGGTAAAAATCTCCAATGAATTTGGTGCCAAAGTGGGAGACTTGGGGATCACAATTCTTCAATCAATTCCTGTTAAGACAAGATCTTTACAAATACGGGAGGATACAGATTACATTTGGAATCCTGGGTTTCATCCCCAAGCATATGAATCAATCTTCCTATATTTCATACATTCTACAATTTAGAGCTTAATTCAAATGGGACTGCAAGTACACCATCAAATGGTTTCGGAAACATGTTTTAAGACTATTTGAATGAATTTACAGCTGTGTCGCATAGGAATCTAAAATGACAACCACCTTGCTGCGACGAGGTACTCCCAGAACTAGAAACTGGAAAGCTGCTCAGGATTGTAAGCATCCTCCGTCTGCGGACTTTTTAACAATTTCAGCAACGGGTTCAATTCCTGCAGATTCAAAAGACAGCAAAATTTAATTCTATAACAAACGGTAATTTGGGAAAATTTTATGCTGGCCTTTACAACCAAGTGACTAACAACACTTTCATAGTTCCGTTCATGTTTGCGAAAGCAAGGTTATAATTTAACCTAGGAAGAATGCTAAAACCTTTCCTAGAGGAGAGTAAGAAGAAGCAAAGTTGCTCCACTACATCATTTTAACATTATTACGAAACAAAAATAGAGTAATTAAGGTAATTACGGTAATAAAATCACCTTTCATCTTGGTCAGGAACAGTAAGTTGCCACTGGCTATCATGCTGAATAAAAAACAAAGGGCACTGCACAAGAAAATATAAGAACCCCTCATTAGCGTTGTTACTCGAGGACACAAAACTAATGGCAGCCGAAAGGCAAATTATAGATTTAAACTCTTCATAGATTTTTAATATCAGTTTTCCTTTCATAAATATTGCCCTAAATTTTTTATGTCAACCTAACCAGGGTTTGAAAATTGGACACTGTCGAGGCAACAAAACAACTATCAACCTAAATATTGTCCACCCGTTGAACAGTAATTTTTCAAATTCCTATTGTATCATGTAGCCACATTACATTATGTTTTACCAGAGAAGATAAATGAAAGGAGAATAATGGAGCAAGCATCGTAAATATTATTACATAAGCAATATTATATATGCAGTATCAATCACTGAATTCTCCTCCACCATAGCTGTTCACAAATTATTTAAACTCAAAGGTTAAGAGCTTACCAATCAAGAAAATGGTTAGCATCAAGACAAGCATAAGCTGGACAGAACAATCAAACTGCAAGTGACCAAGACTTTGCCGCCGCCTTTGAATCCCACCAAAGACCTGCAGAAGATTAAGCTTGTAAGATTTCTGGGACATTATTAATCAGTTGTAATCATGTTCAACCATCAAACCATAGAGATAGAGATCAGTACACAGAAAATGCTACAGTTTTATTGAGTTTAAACTGAGCAAGCATGTTAAATTGACCTGAAAGAACATATTGACTGCTCCCTTTGCCTGAAGATGCTCCACACACCTCTGCTTCCAGAAAACAGGCTTGGATCCTTTTTCCTTAGGTGTGGATTCAGCACATGCCATTAAGCTGCTTCCTTCTCCATTTTCATTTTCATTAGCAATTGCAATCTTCAATAAGGCAAAATTTGGTGAACTCCATGTTCTTCTTGTACCAGTTGCTGTATCTGACTTACAAATGATATCA
The DNA here is from genome assembly GCA_019454045.1 of Zanthoxylum bungeanum. Classification (NCBI taxonomy): domain Eukaryota; kingdom Viridiplantae; phylum Streptophyta; class Magnoliopsida; order Sapindales; family Rutaceae; genus Zanthoxylum; species Zanthoxylum bungeanum. Next base: position 12,727 of record SKCR01041723.1, on the reverse strand, counting down.
TCCCTTGTTGCAGGAGATTCCTCTTCTATTTCTATGACACACTGTATATTTTTATCAATATTAACAGCATCTTTGAAACCTGTCAATTCATCACAACTTTGCATGGTGCAGGTAGCCTCAAGATCAAGTCCCGCATCTCTTTTCTTGTGATTGTTCTCCAAAAGTGAGTTTTTTTTCATAGAAGGAATCAACTTGACACATTCTTCTTTCCCAGTGGATGAGGAGGGGGAATTTCCAGAAAGAAATATGGCTAAATCATCACATTCTTCTTCATCTAGGTGTATCCATCGAAGGGGTTGCTTCCCTTCCTCATTAAAATCTTCCCTTAATGCTGCTTCCACGCGAGAAATTTGGTCCTCAATGGCTTCAATAAATTGCCCATGCCTAGTTTTTGTGTAATCATTGTGATGATGTCCATGGCTCAACCTTACAGCCCTTTCAAACTCGTCCAGCTGATTAATCATTCACAGTCAAATAACACACAAATAGAATTTCTGCTTGGATGAAAAGAACAGAATACTATCAAAACAATAATTTTGTTGGCATAAATAATAGATTCAAAATGATATATCGTTTGGGGATTTTAATATTTTTAGAGGATTCCCAACAGACTCGCCAAATGCCATTGAATTGCTCAGATGCATAGCCACATCAACAATAATAATTTCAAGAGACACATCAATTGAGATTCATCAAATAGAATTCCACCTCCTTCAATATTGAAACATAACTTATCTCTCTTCTGATAATATAATATAACTTTTTATATCACATTGACACATTATCATCATTACTAATAACTATTTATCAACTAGAATAATATAACCACAGGTAACCCAGAAATTTGATTAAATTAATATAAATCTTTTTCTATTTGAAGATTCTTTTGGAATGGATTTGCAACACAGGTAAGCAAATGGAGATTTGAAGAGTAAATTTAAATGAGTCTTTTCGAGTTGCCTTCTGTTTACATCATAGTTTTTGAAGCAGAGTAGAGAAAAAAATACCTGCCATTTAGCAGTACCACGAGCCGTTTGCAATTCCCTAGAGAGTTCATTCAAATCCTCTGGGTTTAGCCCTTCTCTCTTCTGTCTTACCCACAATCTGAAAGCTGATTCCATACTGGAAACATAAAACAATTGAACAAAATAATTCAAATTGCATAAACTGAAGTTTATAAATTGAAAATTCATCTGAACTTCAACAAAGCTGCCTCTTTTAAGCTATTTAAAAGAAAATTTTGCAGAGAAATCCAATATATGTTCAACTAAATGGCACAGACAGTATTGCCAGGACAACAACTAAGTCATGGCTATTCACAGAAAGCTAATACCAAAAGACTGCAGTCATATTTTCTCCTCAGACTCACAGCAAAGCAAAATTAGCAAAACCATAGCCACAAATATTAAAAGAACAAAAAAAAAAACCAATTAAAGGGGGGGAAAGGCAAAAATTTTATCTGAGCAATGAATAAAATACAACCTGAGGATTATAATTCCCCTAAATTCCACCTCAAAACCCTCAAAAGTCAACCCACATAAAAAAAACCATTGAAAATACCAAATTTACACACAAATATTCAATTTAGTAGCGATCCAAAGCCGAAACAAGTGACACCCACATCAAAAAATCCAGTAAACTGCAGAATGAAACATAAAAATCCACAAATTCCAGCAAAAATAAAAAATAAAAAAATCCCAGAAATGGCAAGCAAAAATGAAAACTTTATAACGAGAAAACGTACATATCAGCAGATTCTTGGACCTCCTCTGCTGCAGAAAAAAATGAGTCATTTTTCCATAGATCAAAGCTATTAGCTACCATCATCTTCACACACAGCACCAACAACACTAATTTGAAATAATAATTACTTAATATTGATATATATATATATATATATATATATGAAAGGATTATAAGAGAAGAGAGAGAAAGATACGTAATTGGAATTTCTCTCTCTTCTTCTTCCTCTTCCTCTTCCTTTTGTTTGGGGAAGGCAAGCTCAGCCACCAGGCGTTTTGTTTTGTTTAAGCTTTCAATTCCTCTATTAAATTAAAGATTCTATTTTAAAATTTATTAGTCAGTTTCGTTTAAATTTAACTAATATTTTAATAAAATATTTGACAATTGAAGTGACGTGGAAAGTATTAATTCGTTGGACAAAGTGAGTAGGCTTTTGACTGTTATTTAAAAATGATGAATTGAGCATGCAAAAAAGGCGTCGGCAAGCAAGCGGCGAGTGATGAGGTGGCACAGTTAGAACGTGATTGTCATTGGCCAACTCATGTGGGTCCCACAACACCTAATTAATACATTAATTCATATTTTCTCTTAATATGTATATAAAAAGTAAATAAATAATTTGCCGACTATTATCTACCAATAGTACTTTTAAATGAGTTGTGAGTATAGAATGAGTACTGAGTACATAATTATAAATTTAAATTAATTAAAATAAATTATATATATAAAAAATTATTTAATTAATCTAAAATTATAATTTAGTTGTGATTATATTTGAAATGAGTATCCATTCAATAAAACTATCATAATTGTTTTAAAATATGATGAATGCATACGGCCGACGAGACCGAAGTTCATTTTAAAATTTGATTGACTTGACTTATCTACTGATCGAAGATGGATTTACAGTCCATTGGAATTTCAGTCGACTCGATAATCCAACCAACTTTGGCACATGTCCAATATTTCAGGTGACATGCCAATAATTTCGAGGAACCGACCCCATATTATACACCCATCTAGTCGATAAGATCCAATCTGCACACGACGAATCTTATTTCGACTAAAATTCAAATCCATTCTTTTATGGGATATCGTTCAAGAAACTCGAGATTTCTTAAATTGCTAAAAGGATTACTACTATCATTTTTAGAGTTCGACTTGGTTTCCTCTATAAGAATCTGATTCCCCCTAGGACTAGAAGACATAAATATATGAATAAATGGGGCCTCAATGGTATTCAAGCATTTCAGCTCTCACTCACAAACTTGAGATTCAGAGTCATTGTCTTCACTCCGCTCTGACACACTCTTCTCACCGCCCTCATGGCACACAAATTGATATATGAGGTATTAGGGGTGTTCTTAGGGTCGGGTCAACCCGCGACCCGACCCGCGCGAGTTTAAAAAAAATAATAAAAATTTCAACCCGACCCGACTTGAAATTTTCGGGTTGGACAACGGGTTTGATACTAAAACCCGACCCCACCTCACCCTATAATATTTTTATTATTTTTCCTAAAATTTTATAATTTTTCTAAGAATTTTATAATTTTTTTAAAGTTTTTACTATTATTTCATTTATTTATTAATTTTGTTGTATTAAAATTTTATATATATGATAATTTTCGGGACATAAAATAAATAATATTTATATTTCAAAATAATTAAATCATTAATTTTTTTTGCCGACCCGACCTGAACCCGATCGGGTCTCACCTTCGCGTGACCCGACCCGCGACCCGACTTTCACGTGACCCGACCCGATCGGGTCTCACAAAATTTAAAAAAATCTGACCCGAACCGACCCGTGAACACCCCTACAAGGTACCACTTGTTGGGGTTTTAGCGCGGGTGCAGCGGAAGCGCGCGATTCGGGTGAAATCGTAACTTTAAAAACTTTTAAAATTACCAAATAAATTATTCAATATCCAATATGATTAATTCATTCATATTTCACCTAAATATATTTATTCGATATCAAATAACGACATAAATTTTGGACAATTATGACCCATAACATCACTATTGTACAGATCATGGTGTTGTTGTACAAATTAACTATGTGACAAAGGAAATTGCCCTTTTATCATTTGTAATTAGATTACCAAGATGTATAAATGATAGAAGGTCCATATGATTAGTTCCAGATTGAGATGATATGAGACAGTATCAATCCATAAAGGTTTTATCATTAAATATCCCTAGTCAGAGTATTATCAAGATTGGACATCGATAATGCGTAAAAGACTAGTATTACACTTGTGCGCGTTATGGGAGCATAACGGCATAGTTCTCAAATATTTGGGTATAGGATACTCATACAAGTGTAATAGGAGGTTGTGTTTACCGATGGTACGGAAACAGCTTCGCTCTGGATAGACCCCTCGGAATTCCATTGGTAGTATGACTATGTGTCTATGGAAGTCCGAATCAGGGTAGGTGTATTTGGTCTTAACCTGAGACTTGCACCGCTAATACTTGCGACAATCAATATACTTTGGTTTTGGTCATCCAGGGCTTTAACAGGTTCTGTGTACGCCTCTTCTGGGTATATTGAGAATCGTAGTGTATTGGGTGTGATGTCGAGATGGAAGTATCACTCTAGTCATAGTGGAGATGATGATCACGTAGGATACGAAACTGGTGCTCTTTTGTACTGCAGTTATCGGGATAATATGACTAGGTCATGATTATCCGATTATAGAGACTAGTTACTAGAGATCCGATATGTGCTTTGTACGGGGCAGACACAATTCCAGCCTCAAGCCTTGCACGTGACATCCGATACTGGATCGTAATACGCAATACTACGTATACTACGCCTGATATAGATCACATATTCCTTTAAGAATATTTTTGGAGAATTGGGTAGGCACGATGTTTTTTTAGAAGCCAATCATGTCTTATAAATCTGTAAATACGTAGTACTAGGTACGTACGTGTTCGGATAGTCCGACGACCGGGTTTACTGCCAACATATCTGGGGATCTCATGGGTCGCTTCCCGAAGATTCATCGATGATGTATGACTCGCACTTTATTAATTTGGGATTAATTAAAAGAGAGAGAAAATTAATCTAGGATTAATTACGGAGATATTTTATCTGGGATAAAATATTATTAAAGAAAGAGAACGATTAATTTGGAATTAATCGATAAAATAATATATTCGATAAATTATACGAAATTGGATTTCGACGCGGAATTAAAATTAGATTTTTAATTCGGGCGAACGAGTTAATTTAGAATTAATTCGTCAGCGATGTGAATAGTAATTTTGCTAGGCAAAATTATTTAATTGAATTTGATTTAATTACGTCGCAACGGAAAACTCGTTAATTCGGAATTAGCGAACCCAAGCCCGGGAGTGTTTTTGGGCCCACTCGCATTTCGAATCGAGTGGGGACCACAAGTCACATCAAGCGTCAAATCATTAGTCACTTTGATTGATGTGATGTCTAGTCACTTTTGAGTGATGTGACAACTAGTCACTTTTGAGTGATTGATGGTGGTGGTTGGATGGTTTTAATGCTTGTACCTCTTTGACTTTGGAAATTCAAAATATGGTATATGTTTTATTTGATTTTGGAAATCAAAACCAACTAACACAATTTCTTCTTCCTCTCTCCACTCTCTCGGCCAAGAGGCCATTTTCTCTCTTTTTGGTTCTCCAAAGCCGAGAACTAGATGAAGCTTTAAGGGAAAGATTTGAGGCAAATTTTTCCGACTGCTAGCACACTTTAGGAGTCTTACGAAGGTGATAGGGAAACCCACTCGTGGGCATGAAATCACCATTTGCAAAGCTTGGAGCTTGGAGCATCAATGAAGGGCATGACCGAATATGGAGGAGCACAAAAACAGTCCAAAATCGTGAGCTTCAAGGGAGCAAAAGTTTTGTTGTTCCTCGCATCACAAAAGCCGATCAATGTAAGTATGTTTCTGTCATACCTCTTTGAGTATTCACACATGTTTCATTGCTTGAAATCGATCTTGGGACTCATCTAGAAACCCAACAATGGTATCAGAGCCATTTTGAGCATGAAATTTGATTAGGGTAAAATTTGGGTAAATTGGATTTGAGCATGCTTTGACTAAATTACTTGTTTGAGCATGCTTGTATATGAATAACTTGGAGTTATTTGTGATCAATTTTGTGAAAAATGGATTGGATCAATTTTTCCCCAAATCTTAGGCTTGGCCGAAACATATTGGTGCCCTAATGTCATGGAATTTTTTGATTTTGATCATTGGATGAGTTGAAATCAATTGGGTAATATTGATTTATGATTTAATTGGATTAAAACCGAATCGGACAAAGAAATCCCCAAATTTCCGTGAATAGAAGCATGTAAAATGATTGATTTTTTATTCAATTGTGTTGGACATAAGTTGATGATAATAAGCATAATTAATTGTGTAAATTGATGTTTTGGAAATATTAATTTGGTTAATTAATTATGGCATACACTTTAGGTTAATTAAATTATGAAATTTGGAATTTTGGTAATTTAATTAATTGGGCCAAATTTGGAATTGGGCTTGAAAAGTTGTAATTGGGCTTAATGGACTTGGTTGGGTCAAGTTTGGTTTAGGCTAATTGGTTGGATCCAATTGGGCCCAAAACCATATCCATAAAGTCCAAATATGACTTAATGGACCTTTAATATTTTAATTGGGCCTAAATTGGTTTCTTGGCAAATAAGGGTGATTCCTTAAAAGGGCTTTGGTATTTGGGTTTGACCTATATTGACCAAAAGTCTATGCCTTAAGAAATTAATTAAAAGCCCATTGGACTTTAATTAAATTGACATTGGATGTTAATTGGGTTTTGAGACCCGTAACGATTAGATTTATAATCTAAGTCGTAAAGGCACATTAAAAAGTGTAATTATTTAATTTGTAATTAAATAAAGAGTTAGTATTAAATACAAATTAAATTGGATTTAATGTTGTAGTTTAATATAATTCGTGAATTCGTACTTTGAGTACTTATTCGCAAAACGAGTCGGACTCGCTCAAAATCAAATCATTGTTTGAACATTGGATGGTCATTAATTTTCAGATTAACTAATTGGATTAGATTGATTGATAATATGCTTGTGTGAATACATGGATGTGATGTATGAATAATGCATATCGGATGGATATTAGATGGGTGAGAGCAATTTTGGAAATTATTGTAATAAATTTAGAATTAATTAATTGGACTTGCGTGTCCAGCCTATTACCTCTTGACTCTGTGTATTTCTCTTCTCACATATTCCTCTCAATGTAAATGAGGTTTCTTTAGAAGTGTTATGTAATCGAGTAGAAGTAATACTTGAGCTAGCGGGAGAGAGGAAAGTGAGAGATTCGTTCTAGGAACAATGTGTTTAAATATCCATCCACATATCATTATTATATTTATTTACTTACACGCCTTATTATGTGTTTAGAATGCATGTTTAAGGGTATATGATGATGAGACCTTACCAAAGATAATTAATTGGTTGCCAATTACGCGAGAAAAACCCTCACCACATATTAAACGTTTTTTATCCAAGATTGGCACTGGTTTGTTGGCCAAAGTCAAGACCTTTGTCCGTCGCGGATGTGTTTGAATCATGAAGGCTTTGTTCCATATCGGTGTGTTGTCCAAGTTGTGATTTATTGGCCAAAGTCAAGATCACTTCTTGTCAATCGACATCGATTACGAAGCTTTCCATAGTCAATGGGTTCCACTTAACTGGGATCATTAAGTTTGTTGTGCCAAAGTCAAGGCTTAATTGATTCAGAGGAAAAATGTTAGGGAATATATTGGATATATTGGCATATATAATATATATGTTTCGGACTTGGATGTCCACCTACTGGATCTAGAAATTGGATGAGATCCAATTGATCTTATATATCTACCCAGTTAATTATCAAACAATTTGTTGGCCAAAGTCAAGATTGTGTGTTATTTAACGCGATCCTAGCCCACTAGGAAACAAGGTTTCCCGAGTACTCCACAGAGGGTTAGAGGCTCGCCGAAAAATAGTGGGAGACAAGTATTAAATTTGCAATATTCGTTTAGTTACTTGCCAATACGCGCTCATTTCAATTTTTCGTCAATAAATTAATATATTAGTTGGACTAATATTTAATGTTGTTTTAAATTAAACAGTTGGACTGTATTCAAACTATTTCAATTAATAGTTGATTTTATAATTGGATTATAGTAATCAATATGATTGAATTTAACCAATTGAATTATAGTTGATTATATAGTTAGACTATAGTAATCATTATAATAAATAGTACCTAAAATCGTTGATTTGATAGTTAGACTATTGGAATCAAGATAAATTGAAAGATTAGTGTTTAAAACATAATCCCGGGTGAAAATGTTTTTAAACGGCTTTAATTTTCAGATTGGGAATAAAAACTCAGGATAGTCCTGGGAACCGAGAAGTTACTTTATTTGATATAGTGACGTCTTGAGCCTAAGCCTGGAGTTGAGCAAATAGTAGAACATGATATTTGGAATATTCATGTGATGATAACTTTAGTGCTTAATCTGTTATGATTGTCGTAAAGACTCCTTAATTTCTTAGTCATAACTAAGGATTAGATCTTTATAGTATGATATTGAAATTGAAGGATGTTCATAGATCTATTCTTAGATCTTAGAAGTACAAATTGCAATAGTAAACTCTTGGAGAGTTAATGGTTATACTCAATGAGACAAAGCCAGAGTTTGCAATAGGCAAGAACCGTAAGGCGCACCTTACTTCGATATTCCAGAAGGCCAAGGCTTGGCCGAAGGATTCTGGGTGTGGAAATACGGGCAAAGGCATAGTCATTATAATCTTCTGGGAAGACAAATGACATATCCCAAGATGTCTGCCTAAACTGTGGCAAACAGGATCACTGGAAGCGTGACCGCCGTATGGACGAGGCAGACATGAAGGAATTGAAGACGGGCAAGGCTCCGGCTTCAAATATATTTATCATAAACATGTTCACTACTAGTATTAAAATTGGATTTTAGCTACTGGATATGGTACATATATATGTACTGGTGTGCAGAATCTGCTCATTAGCAGGATGCTGACTTCAATTGAGATTTATCTGCGAATTGAGAATGGGACGAAAGTCGCTGTTTTAACCGTAGATACCTAATTTTAGGAACTACCCTTCGGGTGTGTACTTAAATTAGGAAATTTTTATAATGTAACTAGTTTGACTAGAAACATTATCTCTATATCAGAGTATAATCTGTTGCGGATATACCTTTATATCCAAGAACACTAAAGTGTTTTATTTTATAAATATGATATTGAGATAAACATATTAGATGTGAATAACAGCATTTAAATTTTGAATATAAATAAATCTCATACATATGATATGACAAACAAATAGCTCAAACTGAATTAATCAATTGAGACTTAATTGTGGCATTGTTGTCTGTGACACAATTAAACAAGACTCGTATATCCACACTTTTGAAGAGTGGATACTAGGACGAATTTGATCATATTCAAATGATGTCTACGAATCTAGTTTATTAGGCAAGTGCCTAAAACAAGACTCGCAAATACGTACATGATACATATGCCCTGTACACATGACTGACGGATTCTATCTGATACTCACATAATATCATGAGCATCAGTCAACACCCAACGAACAGACGGAGGTCTGATCCAAATAAATCGGTGACGTGACTACCATCAAGTGTGGATGATATCTCATATATCCACAATGGTATCTCAAGTCGAATGACCACTATGCTACTCGAATCGAGAAGATTCCTATTGACGTTGGTGTACCATATATTAGGAAATCTTCGGTGAGTCGTTCAGTGTTTATCAAATAAACACTTACATGTCTATACGAATCTCCCGAGACTCATGGTTCATTGGGATAAACCATCGGACCAAGTCACGATATACGACATGTACTGGTCTCAGTGGATTTTACTAACAGACCCATGTTAGTAAATTTTGACAAGAAACTTTATTTGATAATATACTTCTAGTAGTGACACTTCTCAATGTCAATTACAAACTACTTTGTAATTGCGCACTACAAAATATATTATCGGGTCTTTGTCTAATATATACATATCACTAAATCATATTTATTTTCAATCTAATCGTAATTAGATCGAATATGTATATAAGCAAGAAATATTACCATAAATAAGTAATATTATGGAAAAATGAATTATTCGTATTCATGAATCGGACATAAATACGATCCGGATTGGCACTCCGAGCACCAACCTTAACACCAATCTTGCCTTGTTTTCTCTCAGACCATTGTCATCACCACTGACTTAACTGTCAGAGTGTTTATGGCAACCACCACATCAGTGGTCAGTCACTCCCCATTCATTCTTCGTCTTTGTTTTGTAGGATTATTGGTGCCCATTTTTCGACCAACGATCGATTGTGGACCGGACACAGAATCCACTATCTACACTGTGCATCTATGCATTTTTCCAGAACCGTGCTAACTTGCTCAATGGGTATTCCACTAAACAAGTAAAGAACTAGGATATTGTAATTATAATATCCTTTCCGTTTTACCGATATGGCCATGTTGTCTGACATTTTCTTGGGACAAAGCTGTTGGGGTGGTTGTATCAATCTAATATGCATAATGACATTATCATTAATAAGATTTGAAATGAAAAATTAGTTATTTTATGAATAAATAATAAAATATAATGTACAATATATTATTTAGATTGACACTCCAAATATCAACTCCAACAAAAACAACATGTTAAATATTTTTAACAGAAAATAGGATTACCTCTAATATTGCATAATTTATTTATTTTTTTAAAAATTCTTTAAATGAGAAAAATGATCGTATTAAAAGCGTAGTCAATGATAGAGTAAAGACAATTAGTGGCACAAGTCAGTTTGTCATTTGGATCTTATCCTGGCATAAAAGCATTCGTTATCCCCATCCTACTAACTAAATAATTGACCATATTGACCACACACACCTTTAAAAGTAAGTAATAGACATACCTTTAAAAGTAAATAATTATAAGACTGTTCCTTTTGGTGTCTTCGTCGATATTAACTAGGGTGGCAAAACGAATCAACGAATCGAATTTGTATCGAATCCTAAACGAATCGAATCAAAATGTGATGGATTCGTATTCGATTAGTTTATTAAACGAATCCTAATATCATGATTCATATTCGATTCGTTTATTAAACGAATCGAATACGAATATTCGTTTATTCGTTTAGTCAATAATATTATTTAATAAAATAATTTACCATACTTGATTTACATTAATTCTTCATAAATATATACATATGAAATATGTAATTAATATATTTACTAAAAATATCTCATCAAATATCGAAAATATTACTTTTTCTATGGTAATTAGCTATAATTTCTTGAATCTTAATTGAAAATTAACAAGAAGTAGTAAATAAAAATAATAAAACGAATCAATGAGCTTAAATTCGTATTCGATTCGTTTAATAAACGAATCGAATCGAATTGACCCATTTATTAAACGAATCCATTTTTTCAAACTCGTATTCACTTTAAAGCGAATCGAATTAAACTAATAAACGAATCCTGACCCAAATTAGCACCCCTAATATTAACAATCACAAAGAATGGGTATATTTGGTACCCACTATACCACCCCTAATATTAACAATCACAATGATGCTAATGCAAGAACACATTATTTTTATTTTATATGCAATATGGTCCAAAGAACAGCTGCATGTTATATTATCACTAGGGTTGACCGGTCGTGTTCATGTCGAGCCAACATAAAGATATTCAAATATATATATATATATATATGAATTTAATTGTTTAACTAATCAAGTAAATAAATTTCGAGTGCTATCAAAATTAGTTGCCCTATATTGGTAATTTACCTATAGCCGGGGCGGCTCAAACACATTTGAGATTTTAAGCGAATTTTTGATGAGATCTCGTTATATTCAAATGTATATTTTCTAGTAGAATAAAACTAAAAAATAATAATGAATGAAACAAAAATAAAGTTACAGAGTGATAAGTGAAGGGTCTGGTTTTAGTCAACATCCGCCATTGAAGAGGTCGAATTCAAGCAATAGTGTGAGTGAAGGAGCAGGAGCAGCACCCGCTAGTTTATTCTAACAGTACAAGCCAGCCAAAATGGAATGCGAGCTTATGATTTTGAAGTGATTATTTTTATGGGCCTTAAAATTTATCCCGGCCCGTTTGTAAGAATACAATTGATATGGGCCTTAAAATGGCTCTGAGAAGTGGTAGATTCATTTTGAAAGTAGTAGAATTTATGGGAAAGCTTTAAATTATGTGTAAAGAAAGTGATTTTGTTTTTTTGGAATCGTTAGAACTCATCCGCCAAAATTTAAGTGCAGAATATAAAATCTCCAAATATTTAGGACTCTTACAAAAAAGGTATTAAATGAATTCGAATTCAAGACCTCAAAGTGATCCTAAACCTGCATCATCGAGACACGTCTTTTGAGGACGTAAAGAAAGTGATATACTACATATGTAATGTAATTATCGGAAGGATGAGATTATTTGCACTCTAATTTCTACTTTTGACACTCATTTACTTTGGACACCCATTATCAAAATTTGAATATAAAAATTTTACTCTTATCATTCTTCACAATTCCAATCACTACCCTATTTGAAGTTACAAATATAATCCCATAATTTTCTCTCATCTTTTCCTCTACTGCTAACGACTTTGAGAAAATGAGTTTTGGGAATCTTACAACTAAATGGAGTTCTTAAATTTAAACATATTACATGCCCATAAGATTTCCAAGGAAAGCCAGAGGCCGATAAATACAGTGGAGAGAGTATTCTAATAATTTTTTTAGTAGAATATCAATGTTAGATCTCATCACAAGCACCCCAAATCCTCAAATTCTTTATGAACTTAAGCTTATATCAATCACCATTCACAAAAAAAAAAAAAAAAGGAAAAAAAAAAGAAAA